>BQNB010000023.1:216271-260279 GCA_026074375.1 Tanacetum coccineum | reverse complement strand
TGTGTATTTAATGAGTTTTTATTGGTATGTTTTATGTGTGTCATCAATTTTTTTCGTTACACTAAATTATTCATGAAGTTATATGTTGAAGAGATAAAGTAAAGGTGACATTGGGGATGTTGGTCACGTGATGATTATCATTACACCTAGCCTAAGGACTAAATTGCGATTTTGACAAACTGCATGAACGGTATACTCTCAAGGAAAAACATTACATTGTTTTTAATGAGATAAAGAAATAAACAAATATTAGGGATAGTTAGTGTACGAATAAAAATGGTAAAAACGGGACTTGTCGAAACTATTGATTCTTTAGTTCCCCTTGACAAACACTTAGCTACTTTTCGAGGTTATTAGTCGAGGGAGAGTGAGATTCTTAGTTTTCGTAAATGTTACTTCTAACATTGCGTGAGGACACGCAATTCCTTAGTTATGGGGGAATTATGTATGTGTTTAAATTACACATACCTTTTACCTTTAAAAACGAGCTAAAATAATTAAAACGGACTTAAAATGCCAAATATACGCTTGTTTTGCTAATTGTATTGTGCAGGAACGGATAATTAAGAAACAGACGAAAAACAAAGCCAAAACAACAAAACCAGACTCGGAATGGAAAAGCAAGAAAAAGACAAAGTCAAAGTCAAAAGCCCAAGCCTGAAAAAGTCAACCCAAGTCAACCCCGACAAATCCAAAAGTCAACATGTGAAGAAATATAAGTTTGAGGGTTTAAAATTTGGGGCCCTAAACTCTAAACATTTTTTAAAGAGGAAAAGAGAAAAATAAAGACAAGGGTGAAAGCTGCCTAAATACCCAAATCTATGTTAAAAAGCCCAAACCCCATTTCACCAAGTTAACGGCCGTTACCCTTATTTCCATTAATCCTCAATTTCGTTAAGTCCTTAGGGACCGTGACTGAGATTACATATATAACAATAAAGGGTGCAAACTGTCAAGTCCCCAAAGTGTTATACCACCAAGGACGATTATTGCAATACGTGTATACATAATGGAGGACCATAGTTGCCAATTGCCCAAACCTTCATCCCTGTATCCCCTTTTGATAAACCCAGATTCCCACCATAACCAAAACCCACACTCGTGACTTTCTTTCTCCCCTTTTACCTGCAATACCAAACTACACAATGGATTAAACCATCCCCCCCTCTCCACTGAAAACCCTTATTGCCACCTTGGCAATCCATGTCTACAAATGGGCGCCAAAACAAAATGAAGGGCTCGGATCAAAGGTTTGGGTACCAAGGCAAAAAGGGAGGGCCAGGATTGAAGCTTTGAAGCCTCTCAAGCACAAACATTCAGCTATAAAAGAAAGAAGACAAAGAAAATGAAAAAAAAAAACAAACACTAGAAACACAATGCAAAGAAGCTTGGCATCTATAAAAGAAAAAGAAAGATGAACGGAGTAGGGGAGCTGTTTTTTTAATTTTCAGTTGTAATTTTCTTTAGAATTCTTGTAATCGTTGTTTTCTTTAATATCAAGTTTATTTTTAGTTTAAGCTCTCATTTTACTTCAATACTGTTCTAAAAGCCTTTCTAGTTGCTCTTATAAGCTTTTCTCATTCTACTTACACAAGCCAAAGTTTTTATAAAAAAAGTCAAATATAGTCAACCGTTGGTCAAATAAGCTCACATTAGCTTATTTTATCTTCTCTTGTTTTAAAAGAGTTTTAATGACACTGGAAGCTTTTTTAAAACTGTTTTTAGTCTATTTGAGTTCATAAGTGTGCATTCAAGTTCATCCAAATTTGGAAGCTTATGGAGTAATAAGCTAATATTAGCTTATTGAGCTTTTAAGCTGGTTTAGAGGCTAAGGTAGCCGTTAGAAACTTGAATTAAGGCTGCTCATTCAGAAAGAGCAGCCTAGTAGCCTGATTATTGGCGCTTAATTGTTTTTAGAATTGTTTAGTTAGATTTGTAATGCAAATGACTTGATTAGTCTGAGTTTAGTTCATAGAAATCTTAAGTAATAAATTATGTAGTTTAAATCCACTAGGTTTTCATTACTTAAGAATCTGTCAAAGTTTAGATAAGCTAGGTGAGTAACTAGCTTATTTCCATAAATAAGCTGTAGGTTTTAGAATTAAATTAGCTTAATTATGTGAGTTCTAGTGTGAGTAGATATAAGGATCTAGCTGTTTAAGTTTTCAAAATAGTTTTTAAGAACAATTAGTTTGGGACAGTTTAAGATAGGGAGTGTTTGGGATAATGCATATTTGACTTTTAAAGTCAACACAATCCTGTCAAAATACTTAGTATAGTTGAGTATTACAAAGTTATGAAGTTTGAAGCAGGTTTTGAAAGTTAGTTTGAAGAATTTAAAATTTTAGAGTTTAAAAACTTTGCTTAGCAACAGGGCACTTTAAGGTGTTAAGTAGTTGTAGATTTAAGATACTCACACCATTTTATTGTTCACACTTGGTTGTTGCAGGTTTAGGAACATATAACTAGTGAGTTTAAGAGTTTTAAAGTAGAAAACTTATCCTGCATTTACACATTTGCCAATTGCATCAGCAACAACAGTCAAAACTGTTGTTGCTATTCATTTTTTTAGCTGTTTTTTAACCTATGTGATTAGGTTATAGAATTTAGAATTAAGCATGATTTTAGAACTCTATTAGCTTAATAAAATTCATCACTTGAATTTCATTCTCAAGCTTATAGATTAGCTTAAATTTGCTTGCAAAAGTAGTATATCAGAACTTTGGTTCATTAGCTTATTACTTTTAGACTTTTCTTATTTCTAGTTGAAATTTTTAGAAAACTTTTATCTAGGTTTGCTTAATAGCCTTAGGACAGCTTATTTCCAAAATTTTAGTTTCTAAGATTTAGAAATAAGCCAGTTAGCTTATCAGAAAAAGCTTAAAAATAGTGATAAGCTAAAAACTTGCACTTTTCATTAGAAAGTTTCTTGTTATTCTTGTTACTCTTAGCTTATTTCTTTTTAGATAATCTTAGTACACATCACAGGCATCAAGTAGCTTCTTTTGTTTTTCATATTCATCCAAAAATAAGCTTGAAATAAGCCATAATCTAGAAAAACTCTTAAACCCCTTGTTACTGTAACAGAAACAAAGAGCTTAATTTCTGGCTTATTCTGTTGATAAAAGTAGATTTTGCTTTTATTAAAGTTGTTAAGAATAAGCTTTTCTATAAGTTTGTAGTTTTAAGTTTTAGCTGAAATTCACTTTTTCAATAAGCCAAAATAAGCTAGATCGCAGGGTTTGTTTTGTATTTTCTTAATAGTACAGGGTTACACGTTTTCATAGTAGTGTAAATTTCCAAAAGTTTGCCCGCCTACCCTTTACTTTAGTATTTTACACTTTCTACCTTGTCTTTTCATTTTAATAAAATAGATTTAATATTTTTCATTTTAGTTTAATAAATTTAGGTTTAGGTTTTTAATTGATAAAATTAGAGCTTCGATTGTACGATCCCCCCTTTTGTACACACATCTCACCGCTGCGTCCTTGGGTCTGTGGTGTGTTTTTTCGTGTTTAGAAGACTCATAGGGGCTTAATTTTTAAGGGTGTTGTTTTGGCTCTATAAGCTTATAGGAAATAGCTTATGTTACAGTGCTTATTTCTTAAGCTGTTTTTGTTTCTCATTTTTCGTAGGTTTAGTTTGTCCTAGTGAAAAAGTATTTTTTTTTTTTGAAAAAGTATTTTTGGTAGATAGAAAGATTTTCAGAATTTATCGTAATGATTTTCTATTTTTAATAATTTGTTGTAGTTTTGTAAAGTATTTTTAGTAAATTTTTCAGAATTTTTCGAAGTCATTTAATATTTTTTATAATTTAATTTCGTTAAAAGTTTAATTAATTCATAAAAAATACAAAAATTATCAAAAAAATATTTTGCTTTTTTAGAAAATTTTCTTTTGTCATATAGTTTGTAGGAAAAATTTAAAACTTTTCGTAGGGTCATTTTTACAACTTTTTACTTTTTAAAGAACGGTCCGGGTGCGGGATTTTGTCTTGACTCGTTTTTGGGTCAAACGAACTCCGTTTTCGGTCTAGTCTTTTTCATTCTTCGTTATTTGTCCCGTAGAGTAGTTTAGAAGTAAAAATTTCTTCGTAGGGTTATTTTTAAAGATTTTAGGTTTTTCCCCCTTTGTTCGGGATTCGTGCTCCCGTTTTTCAGCTTAATTTAGTAATTTTTAGGATTTTCTTAAACGTTTTAGTTTGTTATTATCTAATTTGACTTTTTCAATCTCTCAAATCAATTCCTTCCTTCAAACTCAAATCTTCGACTGTATCGATTCTCCAGTCCAGCCTCGTTGGGGATAAACGACCCGGGAACACTCTATACTACTTCTCGGTTTCATTGATTGTTGTTTTTAGATTATATATATTTTATATTTTATTATATATTATATATATGGTGTAAAAACCACCAATCAATCATCTTTGCAGTAAAACGCATAATTGTAAACTTTTTGTTAGTTTTCTTATTTCAAAAGGTGCTTCCTAACAATATTAGGTTTCTTTTTACTATGAATCAGTGGCGGATCCAGGAATTTGGATTAGGGTATGCACTTATAGTAGTGTTTTTAATTGTATTCGATTATCGGGTTGGGTTTTGCGGGTCGGATTTTATTGGGTCGGATTTTCCGTGATTCGAAGTACTCGTGCATAGCAACAAGATTTATAGCGGCATATAGTTATAATTATATTTGGGTTTTGCGGGTCGGATTTTCCGGTCACCCGACCTGTTCACGGTTCAACCAGCCGGGTCAACCCAGCTTTTAGAACAGTGATATGTAGTATAAGAGTCAACTTTTATATTTTTGTGTGTTTTCTTAATTCACGTGTTCCTTTAAATAGATTTTAAGTTTTTAAGTCAAGTTTTCAAGAAATAAAATACACTATAGATGTAAAAAAATCAAATTTCAAAATGGATTAATTCTTCAATTTGACACGAAAAGCAATATAAAAGTACTAAAAACAAGAAGCATTAATAGAAGGCCTGGACTTTTTTTTCATCAACATTAGTAGTACTATAAGACTTGACAAAATTAATAAAGTGAAAAAATTGCTAATATATGTAAAGTTATAGTTATGAGTGGGTTGGGCTTGGGAGAGCAAATGGATGGGCTATAACTAATTCACTTAACTTCACAACTATAGCTAATACATTAAAACCTATTGACTTTTCAACCCTCTTCTTCTTCAACGTGCAACCAACATACCCAGAAGCTAACAGTCAAGTTTTTCTTTCTCCTTCTACATTTTTTTTCTCATAATCAATGGGTATGCACTGATAATTTTTCAGTATTTTAGAGGGTGTGTACTCACATATTTATAGTGTATTTTATACTAACTTTTGTAAAAACAATTTTTTTTACACTACTAAAAATTTTCACAGGGTATGCACGTGCATACCCTGTCTACAAGGTAGATCCGCCCCTGCTATGAATGTCATATCATTGTATTATTTGTATAGTTATGTTTTGAGTATCGAATTTAATCTCCTAGTTCACATATTCGGATTTGTATCTTCGTGTCATCTTCGCTTTTAGCGGGGAAATTTCTTTATTTGCCTTAAATGTCACATGGGTTGGTGTTAACCACTCTAAATTTTGTGGGAGACAAATTTTTTTTGGGAGACTTTCACACAAAAGTTGACAAGTGTCCTAAGTGGGCCTAGTCGCCTAAGTTTTTTAGGTCGCCCATGTACTTGCATAGTACTTGCATGGACACGTGTCGCTTTTTGCATGAAGTCACCCAAGTTTATTAAGTCACCCAGGTTTATACGTAATCCTTCAACTTTGGGAAAAGACTTCTTCAAAGCTCGTATCACCGAGGCTCATTTTGAGATAATTGCAAAGGAAGATAAAGAGCACATCGTTGAAAAGAAAATATTTGTAATTCTACCATTACAGGGTGAATTTGCTTCACCTGAGGTTAAAGGGTCATTAGATGCTGATGAAGATATTGGTGTTGATGATGTTAGTAGCGCGATAGACGGTGTTTTCGATATTGGTGAGAGTAATGTGGAAAGTATAGAAGTTCGTAGCAAGTTTGGCGAATTTTCAGAAAATAAAGCAAGTTTGGAAGATGTTCTTGTAAGTGGTGGTAAAGTGCTTGGGGTTGGCGAGGATGATGACTTGTGTAACGCGGCCACGAACGGGGGTGACAATACAGTCAAAAGCAGGGACATATGAATCCTTAATTCACTCATTGGTCATGGAAGCCCGCGTTCTCTCCAACTGTGTGGAATGATCGGTACAACGAAAGTGCTCATCGACAAAGAGGTTGATAAAGAAGTCCAATACGATGTTTATACCTTACATGTTCTTATTCCGTTCTTAAAGCGTCTTAATAACCAGTACATAAAGAAGAAAAAGATGAAGATTGCAATGCAAAGAAGATTATGGGATCCTGGAATCAAGAAAAAAAAATTAGGCATCACCTTGAGGGCAAGGTGGTTGTGAAGGAGTGGGGAATGATACACCCATGGTTAGGATATTATTATAGTTTATTGTGTTAGTTTATTATGTTGGTCTATTGTTTAGCAAATAATCTCGTATTTTGTTTGTCATTGTTTAGGAAAGGATCTTGTTTTATTATAGGAGTTATCTTGTGAGTCAACTTGTGAAACAAGTTATTGTCTTTTATTCGGTATAAATACCGAATGGTTTTCATCAATGGAATCAATCAAGTTAAAAGAACAAAATATCTTGTGGAAAACTAAAAGGGGGGTTGAATAGTTTACCGCTTTTTAATTTAATATATAGTTTGTTTATAAAAACTTAGATTCAACTTTATGTGATCTCAATATGTGCACAATATGAACAATATAAGTAAGTAAATAAATGATAAATAAGTATGCAAGACAAGATATAAGAGTTAGAAAGATCAAACCACAACACAAGGATTTATAGTGGTTCGGTAACGAAGCACCTCTTCGCCCTAATCCACTCCCCGAGCACCAAACTCGAGAGTTCTCTTCACTACGTCAACAAACTCCCTTTAGGCGGAGAAAATCGTACATAACTAAGCTTACACCGATTTCCGACACTAAGCCAAATGTCGAGTTTTAATCCTAGCTAGAACCAATCTATCACAACTTTTGTATTTTGAGGACTATAATACTAACCACACTACTTCACAACAATTTACTACTTCACTTCACAACTTCTCTTCACTTCACTACTTCATTTTACTTCACAACTTCATTACGCTTCACAACTTCACTTCACCTAGACACTACTACGATCACACCAATCCAATACTACTTACTATGATCACCACGATCTAACTATATTTGCATTAATCATTTATTTATTCATACATTTAAGTGATTAAATTTTCAAAATGAAAATTTACTACTAATTACTTGTTACGTTTAATTTTACATTGAGCGTTTTTACATTTTGTGATTACCAAAACGTAGTGAGATCGAAAAATATTAATAACGTTTTTAGGCATTATTTCTATCAACATATCTCTAATCTTCTCTTCTATTTTCTAACGGAGCCAGCACACGCTTGAAGTGGTGCTTTATCCCGATACAACCCCTAACCGGGTTGTATCACAGGCCGCCTCCGGTATTTTGGGAAACATAAAATATTTGGGGCAATTAACACAAAGCACTTGTACCTTTGGGGCAAATAGAAAATTTGCTCCTTTTAGCTCGCATATGTGATTGATGATGTTACCTAGCAAAAGTTTATTATCTTTACCAACTGTTATGGTATTTTCCAAGTTTATTTCTCATTTTAGTATGATTATCTTAGTTTTTATTAATCGAAAAAACATAAATAAAAATTTTCCGTCGCACGTCACGTCTACACAACGATATTGATGTTGTACGCTAACCTAAGTTCACATGATTATGATTAGCATGTACCAGTTGCCAATTTTTTTTACCATGGAGTTACCTTAAATAATAGTACATTAAAAATCTTAATTTATGCTTCAAGCTAAATAGTATTAATATAATAAGGTTTTCAACCCGTGCGGAGCGCGGGGTTTTACATTAACGAAACCTATTAACAACTGTTGAACTACAACTCTTTAATATAATCTAGAGGTTTTTGTTCCTCTTTCAAAACTACTTTCCCTCCACTACATTTGTATTCACTGGACTCGTCAGACCTTTATGAACAAATTAAGGAAAAATAACTAATTAATGGTGGCATAACATCTCCATAATGAACTCATGCAAGCAAGTGTACCTTAATCAGTTCATGACTTTTTTTCTTAAAAATCAGTAGTCATTCGCTGCCACAGTTAACCTTTGCTGCAACCTGGAAAGATCGGTGAAAACGAGATCATTTGCCTGCAAAATAATAGGACAAATGAGTGCTAGATTAATCGTTTTTCTAACAATATATACTTTAGTACATGTGCAGATTATAACTTTAAAACCTTCTTTGGGAACCGCTTTTAGTATTCTTCAAAGAGAGAACCCCTCTTCTAAAGGAAAACTATATTACTCGAAATCTGAATCTCCTTTTAGAAGAGTGAAGCGAGACTGTTTTAGAAAGCAGGTTCTTTAAGATTTTTTATTAGAATTTGTCCAGGCCTGCTAACACTCGCTTCCATGGATTTCTCGAGCTTATTCTCAAGGAGTATTAGTTTCATAGACACAACTAATTGGTAATTACCAAGTGATTGATGTTGTAGTAGCTTACCTTGACGAATTTGATTGGAAGTAGATCCCTAAGTGAAGCGTAAAGCTTAGCCATAGCTTTTCTACGATGTCTTTCGATCTCTCGCGTAATCACAGAAGTAAGCACATATCATAAAGCTTGACATTGTAACCTGACCAATAAAAAGTAAAAAAATGAAAATTCAGTACCTAAGTATGATGGGTTCTTTTTGGGCAAATTCCTGAAGATCAACAAATTAGTTGTTAAAATACTCCGATTTGAAAAGTAGAGGTTTTGCTATTCTGGACTCGCTTTGAAACATGGGCCGAAGGAAAGAGGAAAACCAAACAAAGTTGCAGTCAAAGCAAAGAAAAAGAGCTGGACTATTCACATGTAAAAAACTTTCATGTATACTGTTCCTAGGAAAAGTAGGTCGCAAATCTTACATTTATCATCACATCTCACAGGCTAAAAGTATAAAGAGGTAGGATTTAGACAGTTAAAAAGCGCACCTGAATTTCTTTTGTTTCGGGAAACAAACATGTTTCATTTGCAAAATGAACTTCAGGAGACCTATCAATTATATTATGCTTCCTACAATATGGCAACCAATGTCTGGCAAACTTAGCACATTCCATGAACGCAAACAGTGTTAGCTGCGACCAACCGCATCGGACATGTTTAGCGACAGTTTCTTGCTCGGGTTATGATAAACCAACACAGATGAAACAGTGTTAACAACCCCAACTGGTTGCTCCTTAAACGGATCAGCGGTGCAAACAAAAGCATCAAGTCCCGGGTAGTCACTTTCCTTAGCCACTTGTGGCAAGTTCTCTAGGAAAAGTTGATGGTTTTTTTGGGTAAAGGGTTTCCCCGGTAAATGTATTACTCCAAAAAAGCGGTTCAGTACAAAGGATGTGGGTGAATCCCACATCTCAGCCCGTTACATAGGCAAAAAGCGAACATAACAAGCACAACTACTCCATAGGAGGATACTACTAAGACTAGATTACAATTGACTCAACAAACATCAAAAAAATTATTTCTTCTTTCTGCCACGGACCGTGATATCAAGATCATCACAAATAGACTGCAGGTGCTAGGACAAATCATGATTCTCGTACATATTATCATCATACGGGTCATAATCATCATTGTCCGGATAAGAATCCCTCCATTGTTCTAACAAGATATTAGTACCATAACCTTTATCACTTCGATCTTTACCACTCGTTGGAATCATTAGGTTAGCAGTTTCATTAAATACCACTTCCACTTCACTATCACTTTCCACAATACCCGTAGGAACTAGAGGGTTCCTGTCATTATCCAACAGCCTAAGTTTACCTTCACCAATGTGTCATTCTATTTTATCGATTTTCTCACCAATAGGAGTATTACTAGCAAACTCCCCATGATTATCGATATTCATAAAGAAGGAACCACTTGGAATAGCCTCATTATTTCCCAAATTACTAGTCCTCCCATTGGTACCAAAATCCACATCATTATCAACCGAATTAAGTTCACAAAAGGATTAGAATTACTAACCTCAATAGTAGGTTCCACACATTTCTTCTTATTACCACTAGAACTAGTATTAGGCTTTTTGGTAACAGGTCGATATTCTTTTTGAGATTTAAAAGCCATTTTTGGACCAACCGGAACACCTCGAGAGGCTTGACTAGGCTTCTTCATAGTCTTCTTCTCACCAGCACCTGTATTCTTTGGACATTCCTCATGAATGTGTCCAAAAACCTTACAAGACGAGCATCTAGGAGGTTTCCACTTATACTCAACACGGACATTACATGTGTAATGGCCCTCCCTTGTAATTTTAGGCATAGCCATGATAATGTTTTCTTTCATCTCTACATCAGCTCGAAGCTCAATCATAACTCTAGCATAACTTGACCTACCCCAAGATTGCATGCACATATCAGATG
This sequence comes from Tanacetum coccineum, assembly GCA_026074375.1. NCBI lineage: Eukaryota > Viridiplantae > Streptophyta > Magnoliopsida > Asterales > Asteraceae > Tanacetum > Tanacetum coccineum. Next base: position 249,717 of record BQNB010000023.1, on the reverse strand, counting down.
TATAAGAGTCAAGCATTAGAGGAGACCTAGTTTAGTAGCAATGGCACTCAAGCCATCGTCACTGAAGGCCGTAACAAGTACACCATGAAGTTTAACCCGAAATGGAACAGTACTAACATCTTCTTTCAATAGGTTCTCATCTGGATGCCATTTCCTCAAGATAAGTAGGCTATTCCAGATAAACCATGACCCATTCTCAAGCATAGCATCTAACCATCCATGGAGCTAAATTGAAAGGAGAATAAACCGGTAGATGCGCTGAACATAGAATGAACAAGCCCAAATTTACCTCAAGTGTTTCTAACATAATTAGCAACAACAGGGTATGCCACCCGCTTCCCCAAGAAAAAACCATATACAATATTAGCAAATCGATCACTTATAGCACGAATAGACTCCAGTGGGACAACCACATCAATCCCATTACCCCCCGGTGTAAACAGAGTACGAATATTCAATTTCTTCCCACTTGGTTTACTAGTTATATTAGCATACGAAGACTTACCAGGGGTATTACCAGCCGAAGTAGTTACCTGCGTAGGTAATGGTGGAAAAGATCCCAGAACAGTAGTGTCCTCCAAAGAGCTTAGCTTTTCCTTTTCCACAGTCATTTCAATCATAGATGGTGTAACACCCTCCAAATAGTAGATGTATCACTAACTGGACCAACTTCGTTACGAGTACCATCAGATGGTGAAACAACCTCCTTTTTAGCATTCCCAGAATCAACTGTAATAGATGGTACAACACCATCCTTTACTACCTGTATGTTCTTCTCCTTTACCCTTCTCCCAAACCTACTCCCTTTTTTACTCAAGAAACCACGCTCTATTTAGCAAATCAAAACGCTCAATAACAACCCACTAGTAAACCTTATTCGAGTACCATAAACCAAGAAGAAAACGGCAATCTTCAAACACCGTGAACCCTAACAGGATTAGGGTTAGATTTAAATGCACACCAAAAATCCTAATAATAATAGATCCAAAACCCTAAAGTATCGAATGAAGTATTATGCAGTAATAATAATGGAAAACCAAAGGGCACAAACGTAATGGAACAAATGTAATCTCGTTAAAGAATCGGATGTAAGAGGCAATGATATAATATAATAATTGATACACGAATTTAGTAATAACAACAATCAAAATCGTAGCGCTGATGTAGAATGAATGGAATAATTAATATCCTAATCGGCTGAAACATTGAAACTACCTAATCTTTAACCAATAATTAAAAAGATTGATATAGGAGAATGAAAACAACCGATGAGAATTAATTAAAAGATTCCAATTGTCAATTACGTTTGAAATCAGCAAAAACGAAGATTCGATTGAGGAATATTAAATCGCCAAATTCGCCACCAAGAGAGAGAGTCTTAGGAAAAGTTGATGGTGCATTTGATTAATAAAGAAAGCTTGCCATGTAGCCTATAAAAGAGCTAACACCCAAAAACACTACCTGCAATATGGGAAGTAAAAGTCAACCTTCATGTTGTTTATAAACATCGACGTCTATGCATACAGGGGCAAGTAATTACATGGTTTACAAATAATATTTTGGTCTATATGCCGCTGTTTGTGATCCATTAAAACTGGTGCGCGCAAAGATATTGTCATATTGCGACATTATATGATGATATTATATGGATTTTGTAAACAATCTACGCGACAACGTCTACTGTTTGTGGGTAATTTATCTTCTTTAGTTGCTGATTTGGATATTGCTAACTTGTTTCAAAAAGTGGAAATGTTATCAAATAAGCCAATAAATCGGCCAAATTAGCCCAGAAGCCGATCAAATAAGCTAACACAAACACTCACATTAGTACGTATGGCAGATTAACAATCTAAAGTAGTTGAACGAAACCCTTTATCCTCTTATTTCTAGAGTAAATGAATACGTAGGGGGTGTTTGGCATAGCCTGATATGGCAAACAAATTTTTGGTTGCAGATCAAATACTGCAGTTTAAGAAAAGCTAACATTACCTGTATCACATATGCGATCCTCATATGGACTGCTTGGTCGTTGATCGACTATGTTGTTCTTTTTTTAAAAGTGGCTCAGATATGTGGCAATCGAGCTTATTTTGAGCTAATAAGCCATGACTGCAATCACGGTTGTGCATATTAGAGGGTTTTTGGGATTGTGTTTGGAGTAAATTCAGTATACAGTGTGTGGCAAATTGGTACCATTTTCCATTAAAAACGGACTTAATTGACCAAAAACGCACATAAAATGCCATATATATGCTTGTTTTTGTGTTTGTACTGTGCAGGTACCGGATATTCACTAAAGGACGAAAAATAAAGCAAAAAACGACAAAACCGAGCACGGAATGGAAGAACGAAAAAAAGTCAAAGTCAACACCAAAAAGTCAACCCCGCAAAGTCAAAGTCAAAGCCGAGCCGAAACCGAAGAAAACTTATCGGGCCAACCCGACCAATTTTATTGGGCCAAGTCAGCCCAATAAGCCATGAAGACAAGGCATATAAAAGCCTTAAAATACTTGGACTTATTTGATACCAAACTGCCAATCCAAGGCCCGAAACCATTTTGCAAGCCCAATCCCACTTAACGGGAGTTAAACCTATCATCCCTATACCCTTTACATCGTTAGTCCTTAAGGACTAACGTTGCTAGTCCTTTAAGGACTAATGGTGCAAACAAATACCAAACTCAGGCAACAAAAGTGACTAATTCCCCTAACACATTCACCCCTACATTTTAAATCCCTTCACACCCCACATCCCTAACCATAAACCTTGTTACCCTGATCAATCTATAAACCCTTCCCGCCTAAAAACCATTCACCCTGTCACCATCACCCTCGACCACCACACACAACCTGCCAAACCTTCACGCCCCACAACCCATGTACTACCCTTGGTCCCCCCCATCACATGAAACCAAGCCATGCTGGCAATCCCATGGGGTTTTATTGGTCAAGATTAATCAATGGTGGTGATTCAAGGCCTTGGGCTCCAAGATGATTCCAACGGCTTGGATAAAGACTTTGAGTTGCTCTCACACAACAAACACAAGAAGGTGAAGACAAAGACCCCAGCTTATAAAAGAAATGAAGACAGAAGATGAAAGGAGGCTAGTTTTTTTAGTAACTTTTAGTAGTAGCTTATTGTAATTTTTTTGCTTAATGTCTTTTAATTAATTTTCTTTTAAAAGCTTTGTCATCTTTTCTATATTAATGAAATTCTGTTTGTGCTTAAATTTCTTTTTTATATGTGAAATTCATTTTAAATAAGCTCAATAAGCTCTCTTATAAGCTGCATTTGTCTCAATTAAGTTTTACAGCTCAAATAAGCTTACCTGAGCTTATTTGAGCTTGGTTATTCAGCTACAAAAAGGAATTGGTTAAGGTGTGTGGTTTTAAGCTCTTTTGGATGATAAGCTAAAATGGATGGCTTATTGGGTTTGTCGAGCTTATGGTAAGCTATAGGATGGTTTAGAGTGCTTGTAGATCAGTTAGAATGAGCTTGGATGGAGGTATTCATCAAGTTGCTTTTTTTTACTCTTTTATGCAAATTTTAGCTTAATTGTGTTAGCTCATCTAAAAGTGCTTATTGTTAGTTGATATTTGCTTAAACTTGCTTATTTGATTTAGTTTATATCTGGTACTCCTTAATCTTAGCTTAATCAGTTTTTTATAAGTTTAAAAATGGTAAAAGCCTCTTAAAGGGGTGTTTGGGACAAGACCCAAAATGGGTCAAAATGGGTATAAACCTTTTTCTTGGTATTCTAGTCAAATTTAGTAAGCCTTAAATTAGTCTCTAAGTCAGTTTTAATAAGTTTAGAAGAGGTTTTGTTAAGTTTTGAAGTTAATATTATCAAAAGCTGAGGTCTGCTATGCCAAGTTTTCTTTAAACTGCCCACTTGATCAAATTATTATAAAATGCATATGAGGCATAGTTTTTGTGTTTAATTTGGCTCAAATAGGTATCAAGGAGGATTTGTCTTAAAACATTTTGGCTTGTTTTAGCCTGTTGAGTCCCATTGTCAAAACAGTCAAATGTATTGATTTTTACTAAAAAGTCCAAATGTTCAGATCATTAGTGGTTATAACTTAGCTTAATATTGTTCAATCTTTGTTGAAACCAGTTTATTGCAATCTATGCTTAGTCTAGTTCAAGTTTTTATGGTGTCCAAATCTCTACTGAGTCTTTAAATCTAATCTGCAAGTAGTCTTTTAAAATCACAAAGTCAAAAATTAGTAGTATAATCTGTTATGATTCAGCTGCATTTTCTAGCTCAATTTCCAAACTCAGTTAGCAAAATTTAGCTTATTTCTCTTATCTGAGTCTTGTTCTTTATCTATCTTCAAATTTCAGCTTTTGCCTTTTGCTTATAGGTTCATTAAGTTAGCTTTAAAGTAGTAGGTTAGTCTTAAGTTCTGTTTTGAAGTTCACTGTCTTTTAGCCTATTAAGAGTTTATTTTTTCAGCTTATAATGTCAGCTTATTTTTTTTCTTTGTGCTTATTCAGTCATAGTTTAGGTTCATGTTTAGCTAATTTGATTGTATATTTGCTCTTTAAGTCTATTTAAGCCCCAACCAGTTAAGCCTTTTAGTTCCTTAGTGTAAAATTTCAAACCTGTCAGTTTCTTTTTGGCTTATTTCAGCTTAATTTTTAGGTTTTGTCAAAAGTCATTTTTTTAAAGTTGCTTATTTTTACCCAATCTTTAAGATTTTCCAAAAAGTTTTAAAAAATATGTTTTTCAAAAAGGGAAGGCATGGGGGTCGAACCCATGACCTCCCCCTTAGATAGCCAGCACCTCACACACGCACACACAAACCAACTGCCCTAGGGTCTTTTTCATTTACTAGTTTGCATAATCTAATTTATATAGCAACTTTTCAGTTTTAGGCTTATTAGTTTATTTGCTTATTTGTTAAGCAGTTGGTGTAGTTTTTATTTTTCCTTTATTCCTCATAGACTAATGGAGTTTTCCTGAATTTTTCATAATTTTCCTAATTAGTTTAGTATTTTTAATAATTAATTTTCATTAAAACAGTTTTTAAATCATAATAAATAAATAAAAGTAAAAAAAAAAAAAATTCTTTTTTTCGAAATTTTCTTTTATCTTGTAGGAGCTAGGAAAAATAAATTTGCATCCGTAGGGTTAAAATTTTTACAATTCGTTTTTTAAAGAACGGGATTGAATCCCGTTCTCGTTTTTCGTATTTTTAATCTTAAATTGCTCCCGTTTTCGGTCTAGTTTTATTTGTTCTTGCATTTGAGTCACTTAGGGTTTATTAAAAGTTAAAAAATCATTTTAGGTTTAAGTTTTGATATTTTAGAATTTTTTAAGTCACGTTTTGTTTAGGATTCCCGTTTTAGGTTTTAGCTTAAATTGCTTTTGTTTTAGGGTTTCTTTTACTTGTTTTAGGGTTTCTTTTACTTGTAGTTTAAATCTGATTACAAGAATGACTAAAATAGTAAACTGTGAAAGCTTAATCAAGATTTATCGTCATAAGCATCTTAAATGAATTATAGTAGCTAGTTTTACATAGATAATTCGCGAACCTTACCTTGCATTTATCTAACAAACTATTTTGGTTACTTTTCATAGATAGGAGTACTTTTTTTTATATCCGGTTCTCAACTCATTTACCATCTACGGGCTAGTCTTTATTACCAACTTTGATATTCCACCCTTGTTGCTCATGATGGCTTTCCACTCGGCGCTGCCATTATCATAAGAAGAGTGATAGAACACACTTACATTAAAAGAAGAAAAAAAAGTAAAACACTTCTTAGTCGGATCATTACATTATTGGTAGCAAGATCAAGCTGCCTATAACCACATTGGCCGTTAGTATATATAGGAATCCGAGAAACACATATGGTATGGGACGCGAGCCTAGTGTTTTTGGTTTACTAATGGAGAGGTTATAAAGGTATCGAAGACGCCTAAAAACGTGAATGTGCGTTAGAGTATAGACTGGAAATCTAATAAAAAGAAACTGGTAAGGTGTTAAAGCATAAGGTCATTACTCACTACCATAGTGACTTTCGGCCCTAGAAACTGAAGGACCCAAAACGTATGTTATGAAAAAATATTAGTTAGTAGAGAAAAGTTTGCAAGAATATCTCACGCAATCTCAGCATTTTATTTAGAAATTTGAATTAAAAAGAATTTGAAAGATATTTTTATAATGTCACAAACTATAAAGCTTCAAACAAAGAACTTGCTTTAGGCCTTTCAGACCCTTTAGCTGTCTCTCGGTTTTAGACCACAATTCACTTATATTTTCTAGAACAAATATTGAATAACCAAGTTGTGGTACACATTAAGATGAACAAGATACCGCGTAAAGATAAGCAAATGGTCAATTTTGGTAAAGAATACATTTTTATTTCAATAGCCCACTACATTGGTTGAGATAATCATTTAGATGAATATATCTTGACTTTGTTAGCTCTCATTATGCATGTTCAAGGATTATCTCAACCAATGTAGTGGGCTATTGAAATAAAAATGTATTGGGCTTGCGCAATTTTCATAGGATCGTATTGATATGAAGGACCTTAAAGTTAAAATTCGGTGTGTTGGCAGTGGCGGAACGAGGGGGTCTCATGGTGTCACGAGACCATGATAGAAGTGACAAATTGGCAGTGCTAATTTTCATAGAAGATTGTAAATTTGCTTAAATACACCAATAATAAAGACAATGTATTTTTAGTACTTGCTTAGTTGATCCATGGTAACTGAAAATGGACTCAATTTCTATCAAATTCAATCATTTTAGTTAAAATTGCCTTTTTGTTCTCTTATACCACATTTGTCCACCCAATCACTTTTAATCCTGGTTACATCACTCTATGGTGGTTTTGCATGAAGATCGATTGGAAATCAGCCTGACTTTATAAATTATGGATTTTACTAATTGTAACCCGGAAGTTGTTACCCCAATCTTTTATTAGGGCATGCTAGTATCGGTCCTACTTGTCAAAGAACTAGATAGGTTGTCAACACGTCGTAGAATAGATTCATGCGTGTATTGAAATAGCTTTTGGCAGTCTACCAAAGCAATCTTTTTTTCACGTTGCAATAAGCATGAAGATCTCATTAGGAGTACATGATGGCGATCTCACTGATAGATAAATACCTCAGCGAACACTTTGTCACGTAGCAGTGATCAATATTTAAGAATCTCTTGAAGATTTTTATTGATTCAATAACATCATATTTAAACGATATATATACTAGTTAGATATTAATATATACTGTAGAACTTTATTGATCATGTGACATCATTAAGTATTATGATCGTGATATCTCTAGTACCAACGGAACAACGGCATTGCAAAAAATTTCATCCCAGATTGACAATGGAAGCCATTGCTTTCACCACAAGCAAAGTAGTATGGCTTCCACTTGTTAAGGACGAATTCAAAACCTTCTCCGCCACCTTCTGTTGTTTTTGCCACTCGCTTCGCCCATCTCAGATCGCACGTCAAAAAGCTCCAAAGATTTGGTAGCAAATATACACTGTGTGGATGCGTGTTGTTATTACTTGGTGGATCAAACTTGAATACTGCAATACAAACAATATAGCATCAAAAAGGGTGAAAAACCATATATCACACACGGATAAGTATGGGGTTTACGCTACGTAAATAACTAGCAACGTTTTACATAAATCGCGAATGATACAAGTTTTGCTTGCACTATAAATTTTCTTACCAAGAGTGTCGTTGAAGAAGAATGGGTAGCTCTTTCGAGCCCATTCAGTGTAGTTAGAGCCAAAACGCCAGTTATCGGAACCACCAACGATGATCCTCCTAGCACTCTGAGTTGGTTTCGGGTGTTTAGGTGGCCAGTTTGTATAATTAAATCCGAAATTCCAATTTTGAGAGCCCTTTTGGAAATCCCGACTACTGAATCCCACAGCTAACATTGTCGCAAAAACGACTAGCAAAAGGAAAAATTGTGGATATTTCGACCCCATTTTGTTGAACGCTTGGATTTTTCAGAGAATCCTCTGAAATAATTTGAAGAAATGATATTTTGTTGTTTGCTTGATTTGTGAAGCTGAGGTAACTTATGGTCTATATATAGAGAGAACATAAGGAAACTTTTATATGTTTGACCAGTTATAAAATTAATATATGCGTGGTTTGAAGATTTGGAAGAGAGACTGATGTAAATTTCCTAAGAAAATTACTACGGGTAAATAATGGGAGCGAACCTAATTTTTCGATCTGGTGGGTTGGTATTAGGGGTGTGCAGAAAACAGAAAAACCGAACCTAAATCGAAAAAAACTAAGAAACTGAAATCGAAAAAACCGAAACTGACTGAAAAACCGATAGTTCGGCTTTTGCAATTTTTAAAAACCGAATTTTATGGTTCGGTTTGGTTTTAGCAAAACAAAAACGGAAAAAAACCGAACCGACAAAGTACATATAATTTTAGAAACTCGTGTTTCAATTGCTTCTTAAATGTGTCATTTATAAAACATAAACATTTATCATCTAAAATTTTTTGTGGTCGTTTATTTTTTATTGTCATTATTGTGTCAATTTACGACTCATAAACAATTCTTTTATATATATTTTCTTTGTCATCATTAGTTTTTATTATCATTATTTTGCGTTTCTTGATTCTTAAAACATGAAAAAGATATTCTATGTTGCATTAGAAATTCGACCATTGAAAGACGAAACCGCGATAAACAACATAGAAACCGAAAAAACCGATAAACCAAACAAAAAATAAACCGAAAACCGAAAAACCGAACTTATATAAAACCGAAACCGAACGGTTTTTAAAAAGCAAAAACCAAATATTTTCGGTTCGGTTTTGGTTTTAGCCAAAAACCGAACAAAACCGAACCATGCTCACCCCCTAGTTGGTATTACAAGGTTGACATATTTTTACTTTGAAACATTCTTTCTTTTTCTTTCAAAGTCTCCCACTTACTTATATTATGGAGTAATAAATCATTTCAGATTTTGGAAACTTCGGTTTTTGTTAGAAAAACACTCCCACTGGGAGATGGAGGTTATCAGCTTTATGCTTGAGGGCTTAGTTAGGGGTTAGCCTGTAATTAATGTTTAGCTTATAGAACTAATGACCCCCGATTGCCTGTGACATTTATCTATTTAAAAAAGGTTAATGAAATTGAATCATGTATAAAGAAAATAACGAACATGATATGTACTGATATGTACCACAGCAATACCCAAATCACATACTTCTTCTTCTCTTTCTCTCTCTCTAAAAACTGAACGTGCTTCTTCTCCAACCATAACCTACCACTAGCTTTTTCTTTTTTGGTCTACCTGAGAACTCTGTCTCGACATTACGAGTCGACTAATCACAGGGCGACCATCCTTTTGGATAGTCCAGAGTCAGCGCAGTTGAACCTTCGTGATTAATTTTTCCCCAGGGTTCGAACCCAAGACCTCTATGCACTTTCGTCATAAGAGGCTAAGCTCTTACCGCTAGGTCACCCCCATTGGTTTACCACTAGCTTCTTGTGCCTCACTATATATATAGTTCCCGCCAAAAGCCATCTTGCTCACTATTTTGGCCATAACTCCTAGTGTGAGTGTAGTATGCATTGTTGAAAATCTAGTTCAATTGTTGGGTTCCGTTCATACCAGATAATGGGTTTGGAGGTACGGAGTGTACACCCATAAGTCACTGAACAACCCACTATTACACAATTTGGAATAGAGCACCCCCCCCCCCAAAAAAAAAAGAACCATGTTAATAGAAAAACGGGCTCTATAATGGATTCCTTAAAAACAAAGGCATAAAGCCCGGTTATGAAATGAAAAAACAGGGGTCTAATTCGGCCACAAAATAGAGCCCTGTTTTATAAATAAAAACCCGGCTTTATTTGTTTTAATTTTTTTCCCAATTAGAGCAGGATTTTCCCCCTTCTTTTTTTCACTTTGCTTTTTCTTTTCACCTAGACCACATAAACATAAATCCTAAATCACTTCTTACTTACTTCCACTTGATGGCTTGAGTTCAAAAATCTTTGACAACCAGGTATGTAATCTTTCTCTAACATTCCTTTAATCATAAAATTCCAAGTGTTAATGGTTATTGGTCTATTATTTAAGAGAGCCAATGACAACATTCACAATGGTTTAAAGCTCGATTGTAAATAGAATCCATGCTGTCCTTGTTCATATGATCTCACACTCGTAATACTTTTTGTAATTGTTTTCTATTTTGGTTCAATTTTGCATTTTCTTTAGATTAAGTTTATTAGCTGTATGTAATTAAAGTTTGTTTTGAAATTGATGTGATTAAGTTGGTATGTAACTGAAAGTTAGGATTCTTATTGCTAATTTTACACTTTTAGTTACAAGTTATGGTGTAGCATCCCAATTAATTATAAAGGAATAAGGACTCCCCATGTAATTGTTTCACTAACAGGGACTAACCTTGCCTACTTGTGAAACTTAAATTAATATACATCTATCTTGAGACGTCTGGAACATACAAGTTATTTGGGTTCTTGCCTATTTCCTTATCCATTGTTACGATACAAAGAAGAACAGGGAGATATCTCCCTCCCCATCACACGATACAAAAAGAAGGAAAAGAGCAAGGATGAGTCAAGGGTTATTATGGTGTGATGATCATGGAGCATCAAGTGATATTATGGAATTTTCTCAAATTTCAAGTAAGTATTTAGTTATGTTATGGGGGTAACATAGAGTCATGTTTAATAAAGGCATTACATGATTATAACACAAATTCATGATTTATGGTTTATGGTCATACGAATGATCATATAGGGGATTTAGTGGTCTATGTTAATAATCATGTTATAATATACAAAAAATATGAAACAAGAGGATTGATATCATATGATCTGTTTCATGATTTATGTAATTATGAGATTTTAATGGATTGATGTTAATGTTCAAGTTATGAATCATGATTTCAAGTTATGTGGTTCATGATGAAACATGAGTTAGATAATCATGTTAAACCTAGATTATGTTAAAAATCAAGTTGTGGAATTATGGTTAAAAGATTGGTAAGAGTTCATGTATTTGTTAGATGTTATGAATATTTAGGTCTAATAAAGGGGTGTTTGGCTAGGGATTAATATGATGCCTAAACATGTGATTTTGGCTTAAGGCCTGAAGAAAAATGACTTAAACATGTCTAATAAGCTGTGATATAAGTTTGGTGAAGATTAGGATAGCTTATTATGGGTTTTGGGTCATTTTGGCGATGTTCCAAAACGGGACAACAAGGTACGCATAAATTTGTACCAACTTTAAAAAATCATAGAAAAATAACCGTAGCTCTGTTGGAGATGAGCCTTACATATTCGAAAAGCTAAAAGAGTCTACTTTCTATCAAAACTATTTCCAGGTCATGAAAGTAAGTTTAAATAGGTCAAAATCAGCTTAGTGCAACGGGTTGTAGAAATTCTGCACCAAAAGATAAGTTTGTAAAAAGTGTTTAAGTATGAAAGAAGACCTTTTATGATTAAGTCAAGTTGTATAGACCCATTATATGTTAAGATACATGATTTAGCAAGTTCTTATTATGTTAGTATGATCATATCATGATTAGGTGCTCGTGGGAAGCTTACGGAACCTACTCAAGAGCAAAGGTGAGTAATGGATTTTCAGTTAACATGTTAAGTAGATTAAACGTGTTTAATTTATATATGCCTTGTTGTATCTCAAGTAATGTGTAAGTCATGTATCCTCATGACCTTAGTGGTCAAATATGAAAGTCAAGTATTCACGTGACCTTAGTGGTCAAATATGCAAGTCAAGCATCATGTTGACTTGTGTGATCATATTCAGCATCATGCTGACCCATATGGTCATAACTAGTATCATGTTGACCCTAGTGGTCCGCTTTAGTGTCATGTTGACCCACGTGGTCATATCTAGTATCTTGTTGACCAATGTGGTCATATTCAGTGTCATGTTGACCTATGTGGTCATAACAAGTATCATGTTGACCCTAGTGGTCCGCTTTAGTGTCATGTTGACCCATGTGGTCATATTCCGTATCATGTTGACATGTGTGTTTATATTCAGCATCATGTTGACCCGTTGGGTCATATTTAGTATATGTTGACCCGTTGGGTCATATTTAGTATTTTGGCGATCAGTTGGGTTATATTTGGTAATATGGCGACCCGTTGGGTCATATTTAGTATTATGGCGACCCGTTGGGTTATATTTGGTATTATGGAGACCCGTTGGGTCATATTCAATATATGTTGATCGTTGGGTTATATTTAGTATTATGACGGCCCGTTGGGTCATACTCAGTATTTTGTTATAGCTCAGCGTCAACATCTAGCTAATTCCAGCATTATGAAGTAACTGAGCTTCACTATTATATTATATCATAGTTTAGGTACTCAGCTTTATTTTAATAATTATGCCTTAGTTTGGCTTCAGCATTGCGTTAGGTATATTTTGAGTATCTAATTTAGTTTAATGTCATGTTGCAATCATGCCAAAGTATTTAGCTCAGCCTTAATTTATATATCCATATTATGTGTGAACAATTCCGAACTCAGAACATTTAGTAATAAACTTAATCCTAATCAGTGTGCTTTACGCACTTAGTCAGTTATGTACTTAGTATAGTACTACAAGTACTCAGTCAGTATGTGCTTTACGTACTCAGTCAGTTATGTACTCAGCCAATATAGTACTACAAGTACTCAATCAGTATGTGCTTTACGTACTCAGTCAGTTATGTACTCAACCAGTATAGTACTACAAGAACTCAGTCAGTATGTGCTTTACGTACTCAGTCAGTTATGTACTCAGCTAGTATAGTACTACAAGTACTTAGGTAGTATGTGCTTTATACACTCAGTCAGCTATGTACTCAGTCAGTATGTGCTTTACGCACTCAGTCAGTTATGTACTCGGCCAGTATAGTACTACAAGTACTCAGTCAGTATGTGCTTTACGCACTCAGTCAGTTATGTACTCAACCAGTATAGTACTACAAGTACTCAGTCAGTATGTGCTTTACGCACTCAGTTAGTTATGTACTCGGCTAGTATAGTACTACAAGTACTCAGGCAGTATGTGCTTTACACACTCAATCAGCTATGTACTTAGTCAGTATGTGCTTTACGCACTCAGTTAATTATGTACTCAGCTAGTATAGTACTACAAGTACTCAGTCAGTATGTGCTTTATGCACCCAAGCAGTTATGCACTCACTCAGTATGTGCTTTACGCATGAATTATTGTGCTTATGCACTCGACCTTTGTTTTGTGTACTCAGCTAGTATATTAAATTATGCACTTAGTATTTTGGCTTTATGCTTATATAGGCAGTCAGTATTGTGCTTTATGTACTCAGTATTTTGCTCATGCACCCAATCAGTATCATGCTTATGTTTCAGTTTATATTTTAGTTTATGATTCAAATCAGTTCAGTCGTCGTTATCTCACTAAGTTGCAAGAACTTACCGTTCTCAGTTTCATGTTTTGCAGGTTTGTAAGATGAGACCAAGCTATGTGTCGAATGAGGCGTAATGGGTTAAAATGGTGTAGCTCGTGGGTTAGGTAACGAGCTTCTCATTTCCATCATTTGTTATTAGTTTGGAATGCCCCAAATCAAGTCAATATCAATAATAAGTTTTTATAGTACAATTCATGTATAGTACAATTCATGTACTTTTCATAGTTATGATTTTTAAAGGGGCGTTTGGAATAAGCCCGTTTACATGTGAAAGTTACGCTTCCGCTTATTTTAATAACGTATACAGATTCATACATGTTATATGTTATAAATGAAATAAGTTTTCACAAGTTCACGTTTAAAAAAAATCTGGGCGTTTCAAGTTGGTATCAGAGCTATGATGGTTTGAGAGATTTAAGTATCCACCATTAGTAAGGGTTGCTTAGACTTAAACCAATTGCTTGATATTAATATGGAGTTAGGTGCATCGCACGTTGATATGTTTATGAGTACATGTATTATGATTATTAGGATTGTAGCTATTTGACTCATGTTTATCAGCTAAGCAGTTCATGTTTTACGATGCATATATGTTCATGTGATTAGTTGTATATACCAGATCATGTGAACCATGTATAGTCATGTAATGCATAGCATGTTTTTAGATTTCAGATAAGGATTTAGATTATGAATCAGATTTAGATCGTGAATCAGATATCCACGATATAAAGAGCATATAGAATTTCCATGTATTATCAGTGTAGTCAACATTCAGAACAAATTATGTGCAGTAGATGATACGTTTCAGTTCAGTGACTTGGGGTAGATTGTGATAACGATGAGTTCAAGATTATATGGTGTGACTATCATGACGCCTGATCAACGTTATAATATTTACATGATATGGAATGAAGTTATCGAGATCATGAGATATCTCGGGAAGTTTACACATGTGTTAAATGTTTAGATGTTGCACTATAATTATGTATTTTAGTATGTTCAGAATTAATAAGTATGTTCAGAATTGAATTAGTATTCAAGAATATTATGGTATAGAAATGAATCAAAATCATGTTTAGCAAATTAGAATGCCTTGAAAGTAGTAATGCATGATTAAAAATGCCATGACAACAGGATGACTGCTGTAGCCAGACTATGCTCAGTATCCTTGTATATGATAGGAATCAGAATTCATGTGTAGTACATGTTAGACAGTCAAATTACAGAAATAAAGCAGCATGAATCATTATTAGAACTAGAATATCATAAACAAAATATCATGTTAAGAAGTGCAGAATGTCATAATCAGACTTAGCATGCATAGTATAACAGTCATGTTATCGCACTATGTGATTAGTAACAGAATGCATGAACAAAAGTAAATAGTTAGCAGCAGATTAACATGATGGCAGAACATGAGTCTAACCTGATAGTTTTATTGATGAATTGAGGTAGAGCATGATGGGAATAAAGACATGTTTAAGTGATGCGAGTATTATGACATCTGGACAATGTGATAATAGTTACATCATGTAACATGGATTTATTAGGATCATATAATGTCTTGATGAAATTTATACAACAGTAAGCGTAGATGAGACATAATCTTAACATACTAGAGTCATGATTTAGTCAAATTTAGAATTAGAAATCATACGACCATGAATGGTATAAGCGGATAGAAATTTATAAGTCTCATCTATGATAGTCCCATATTTTGGTTATTATATAATAGCCAAAACAACTCGGATTATTGTAAGGTCTAGTATAGCATAAATAATATAGATTAGCAGAACAAAATAGTTCAGAATCAGAGTTTAGAAAAGTAGCATCATAATAGCATAGCAACAATTCAGATATAATCCTTAGAATATGGACGATTTATGAACAATTAGACAGATCTAGTACTTACTAGCAGAAATAAAAAGGTTAATGAACCTATCGAAACAGAAAATAGTTTAGAATGCCTTATAATTATAATGATAATAACATATAGTGACTTGAAATGAGTTTCCAGAATTTCAGATTTAAGACACAGAATGAGCGCAGAGCCATGTAAGCTTAGAAAGCATACTGATTTGTTTTATGAAATAGAATAAAATAAGTATGCACGAATAAGATAATCATTTTTCTATCAGACTCAGTGTCTAATTTGAATAACCATAAATTTAGTATTCAGAAATTCAGTAGAATAGAACAATCAGAAATTATGGAATCAGAAAATGGTTTAGAAATTCCTTACCTAGAATTAGGCATTCAATATATAGTAGATTCAGACTCAGAATAAACAGTACCAAGTAAATTCAGAAGATATTATGGCAAGACTTATGAGCAGACAGAACAATCAAAATAACAGGAATGAAATAGATAAGTACAGTCTAAGTGGGGGAGACTTAGTGCCCAGACTTAATTTATGCCCAGATAGTCATCCTGAGGTAGTTCGTGAGGACACGAACATTCCAAGTGGGGGAGAGTTGTAACATCCCAATTAATTATAAAGGAATAAGGACTCCCCATGTAATTGTTTCACTAACAGGGACTAACCTTACCTACTTGTGAAACTTAAATTAATATACATCTATCTTGAGATGTATAGAACATACGAGTTATTTGGGTTCTTCCCTTTTTCCTTATTTATTGTTACGATACAAAGAAGAACAGGGAGATATCTCCCTCCCCATCACACGATACTAAAAGAAGGAAAATAGCAAGGATGAGTCAAGGGTTATTATGGTGTGATGATCATGGAGCTTCAAGTGATATTATGGAATTTTCTCAAATTTTAAGTAAGTATTTAGTTATGTTATGGGGGTAACATAGAGTTATGTTTAATAGAGGCATTGCATGATTATAACATAAATTCATGATTTATGGTTTATGGTCATACGAATGATCATATGGGGAATTTGGTGGTTTATGCTAATAATCATGTTATAATATAAAAAAAATGGAACAAGAGGATTGATATCATATGATCAGTTTCATGATTTATGTAATTATGAGATTTTAATGGATTGATGTTAATGTTTAAGTTATGAATCATGATTTCAAGTTATGCGGTTCATGATAAAACATGATTTAGATAATCATGTTAAACCTAGATTATGTTAAAAATCAAGTTGTGGAATCATGGTTAAAAGATTGGTAAGAGTTCATGTATTTGCTAGATGTTATGAATATTTAGGTCTAATAAAGGGGTGTTTGGCTAGGGCTTAATATGGTGCCTAAACATGTAATTTTGGCTTAAGGCCTGAAGAAAAATAACCTAAACATATCTAATAAGCTGTGATATAAGTTTGGTGAAGATTGGGATAGCTTATTATGGGTTTTGGGTCGTTTTGGTGATGTTCCAAAACGGGACAGCAAGGTACGCAGAAATTTGTACCAATTTTGAAAAATCATAGAAAAATAACCGTAGCTTTGTTGGAGACGTGACTTACATATTCGGAAAGCTAAAAGAGTTTACTTTCTAGCAAAAATATTTCCATGTCATGAAAGTAAGTTTAAATAGGTCAAAATTAGCTTAGTGCAGCGGGTTGTAGAAATTCTGCACAAAAATATAAGTTTGTAAAAAGTGTTTAAGTATGAAAGAAGACCTGTTATGATTAAGTCAAGTTGTATAGACCCATTATAGTTAAGATACATGATTTAACAAGTTCTCATTGTGTTAGTATGATTATATCATGATTAGGTGCTGGTGGGAAGCTTACGGAACCTAATCAAAAGCAAAGGTGAGTAACGGATTTTCAGTTAACATGTTTAGTAGATTAAACGTGTTTAATATATATATGCCTTGTCGTATCTCAAGTAATGTGTAAGTCATGTATCCTTATGACCTTAGTGGTCAAATATGAAATTCAAGTATTCACGTAACCTTAGTGGTCAAATATGCAAGTCAAGCATCATGTTGACTTGTGTGATCATATTCAGCATCATGTTGACCCATGTGGTTATAACTAGTATCGTGTTGACCCTAGTGGTCTGCTTTAGTGTCATGTTGACCCATGTGGTCATATCTAGTATCATGTTGACCAATGTGGTCATATTCAGTGTCATGTTGACCCATGTGGTCATAACTAGTATCATGTTGACCCTAGTGGTCTGCTTTAGTGTCATGTTGACCCATGTGGTCATATTCCATATCATGTTGACCTGTGTGATTATATTCAGCATCATGTTGACCCGTTGGGTCATATTTCGTATATGTTGACCCGTTGGGTCATATTTAGTATTATGGCGATCAGTTGGGTTATATTTGGTATTATGGCGACCCGTTGGGTCATATTTAGTATTATGGCGACCCGTTGGGTTATATTTGGTATTAAGGCGACCCGTTGGGTCATATTCAATATATGTTGACCGTTGGGTTATATTTAGTATTATGGCGGCCCGTTGGGTTATACTTAGTATTTTGTTATAGCTCAGCTTCAGCATCTAGCTAATTTCAGCATTATGATGTAACTTAGCTTCACTATTATATTATATCATAATTTAGGTACTCAGCTTAATTTTAATAATTATGCCTTAGTTTGGTTTTAGTATTGCGTTAGGTATAGTTTGAGTATCTAATTTAGTTTAATGTCATGTTGCAATCATGCCCAAGTATTTAGCTCAGCCTTAATTTATATATCCATATTATGTGTGAACAATTCCGGACTCAGAATAGTTAGTAATAAACTTAATCTCAATCAGTGTACTTTACGCACTCAGTTAGTTATGTACTCAATATAGTACTACAAGTACTCAGTCAGTATGTGCTTTACGCACTCATTCAATTATGTACTCAGCCATTATAGTACTACAAGTACTAAGTCAGTATGTACTTTACGCACTCAGTCAGTTATGTACTCAACCAGTATAGTACTGTAAGTACTCAGTCAGTATGTGCTTTACGCACTCAGTCAGTTATGTACTCAGCTAGTATAGTACTACAAGTACTCAGGCAGTATGTGCTTTACATACTCAGTCAGCTATGTACTCAGTCAGTATATGCTTTACGCACTCAGTCAGTTATGTACTCAGCCAGTAAAGTACTATAAGTACTCAGTCAGTATGTGCTTTACTCACTTAGTCAGTTATGTACTCAACCCATATAGTACTACAAGTCCTCAGTCAGTATGTGCTTTACGCAGTCAGTCAGTTATGTACTCGGCTAGTATAGTACTACAAGTACTTAGGTAGTATGTGCTTTACACACTCAGTCAGCTATGTACTCAGTCAGTATGTGCTTTAAGCACTTAGTTAATTATGTACTCAGCTAGTATAGTACTACAAGTACTCAGTCAGTATGTGCTTTATGCATTCAGTCAGTTATGCACTCACTCAGTATGTGCTTTACGCATGAATTATTGTGCTTATGCACTCGACCATTATTTTGTGTACTCAGCCAGTATATTAAATTATGCACTCAGTATTTTGGCTTTATGCTTATGTAGGCAGTCAGTATTGTGCTTTATGTACTCAGTATTTTTCTCGTGCACCCAATCAGTATCATGCTTATGTTTCAGTTTATATTTTAGTTTATGATTCAGATTAGTTCAGTCGTCGTTATCTCACTAAGTCGCAAGGACTTACCGTTCTTAGTTTCATGTTTTACAGGTTTGTAAGATGAGACCAAGCTATGTGTCTAATGAGGAGTAATGGGTTAATATGGTGTAGCTCGTGGGTTAGGTAACGAGCTTCTCATTTCCATCATTTGTTATTAGTTTGGAATGCCCTAAAGCAAGTCAATATCAATAACAAGTTTTTATAGTACAATTCATGTACTTTTCATAGTTATGATTTTTAAAGGGGCGTTTGGAATAAGCCCGTTTATATGTGAAAGTTACGCTTCCGCTTATTTTAATAACGTATACAGATTCATACATGTTATATGTTATAAATGAAATAAGTTTTCACAAGTTCATGTTTAAAAAAAATCTGGGTGTTTCATATGGTTTTTGTGTATGTGTATCTATTCTTTCAAGTTTAGATCTATTAGTCATGTAATTTTCAATTCGATTTCTACAAGAATTGCTTGATATAATACAACAATAATTCAATGAAAAAACATTGAATCTTCGTGTTTTGTTTTTGTATCTTTGCTGGAAATCTAAACCATCTTTAAATCATAAAGAAATACACATTTTTAAAGAGCCAAATTTTGTCGTCACCGTCTAACGTATCCATATGTCAATTCATTACGCTATTAAAACTATAGTTAAAAGCATAAACCTATTTCAAAAAATAATAATAGAATATCCATTGACTGATATCTAGATGATGTATGTGGCATTTGGACTTTGGATCAAATTAAAGATGGAAACTTAACCTTTTTGAATGTATGCATACAATCTATTAGTATCAACGAGATGGCTTATGATTAGTTAATGTGTTTTAAACAGTCAATACTACTAGACAAGTAACCACAAACATTTTTGATAACTGACAGTGTGCTGGTAATTATAATGCTCTCTAAATGATGGAGCACAAAATCTTTTATACCTACAATTAGTTGAGGAGCTTGTTGGAGAGCTAGGGCTAGTTTACCTAAGGTATGGTCTGTTGCATAAGGCAATACATATTTACAGTTGAAGAAAGTTTCAGTTTCTGGACATTGTTCATAAAGTGCAATCAGATCTTTATTATTGTGTATTATTACACCTACTTATCTAATTAGGCCATACAGGTTTTTGTAATAGTTAGTTATTATCATCATAGTAACTTCGCTTTTTAATAGCTCCTTGCATAATTTTAAGATAAAGTAATTTCTCTTTAACGTGCAGACGAGGCAAACTGCTATTTTTTCAGCCACTCAGAAAAAAGGTACGATTGTCGAGTCAAGTTCTGTTCTAATGGTTGTTCATTTAAATTTGTATTTATTTTTATGATAATTATCTGTTGTAATACTTTTTAGGTTGAGGATCTTGCACGTTTACCATTCCAGTCTATATTGATATAGATTTTGGGAGTTTCAGGGTAAACAAACTACTATCTTCAAGTTAAAAGTTTTATCTTATTTCATTAATTTTTTCTAATGGATATACCCATGCGACTGAGACTAAAACTACTACTTTAACTATAATATAACTATTACAGATCAAAGCGAGAGGAATTCCTCCTCATTTAGAAGGAAAATATGTTCTTGGAGCTGCAAGAACACGTTGTGGTACCAGCAGTTGAGCTCTTATATCAGCTTCACTTTGCTATTCAAAATGGAACTAGCGTTGTTATCATTTGTTCAACAAGGGAGCTTGCAATACAGGTACATACATGCTTTACTATTTATGATTAAATATGGAATCATATTATGCTTTCTTGTGTTAGCTGTATATAATATTTTATTAGTATGCATTGAAGCCACTTCCAACACGTGTCTAACGTTGTATGAAACATAAAGAGATGATAATCTTTGTCTATAACTAAATTTTTGGAATTATGAAAAAGCTTTTATAGCGTCTATGTGTTAGTATAGTTGTATTGTATTAGTTAAAAGTAGCATCATGGTTTCTTAAAGGTAGCAATGTTGTCATTTAGCCTTAGAAAAGATTATCATTCGAAGTACCGCTTAGAAGTTATACTTAAAATGTGTGTGATTTGGATTGTACAGCTACGGTGTTGTGTTTTCTCGGTCATGCTATCGGTGTAGCCATGGCTCGGGAATTCTATGACGTGACAGGAATCACTCTTGATCTTTTTTATTGGGGTTTGGTTATGCTTGGTTACTAGAAGATATTCAACTTATGAATAGGGTATAGAACCAATAGGCAACGTTTGGTTACAATTTAGAATCCACTATAAGTGTCTGTTATGAGTAGCATGTTATTTTAAAGTAATTATCTATATGTGTTGTTAATTAACTCTAATATTTACAGGATCTAAACTATTGCTGCAAGACATTATCTCTATATTTGATGGCTCAGTCACAACGAAAGCTAAAGAACAAGATGACTTGCTACTACTTTGGCTCCAAAGGTACACTTTAGTACTTGTGACTGTTTCTAAAAATAAATATCAATTTTGGTATACCACTTGTTGTTGCAGATGCATATGGGAATGGTTTGAGAGATAAAAAACTGAAGAAATTGTTGATTTGGTTCATACGATATAGCAACCAAATAGCTCAAAATATGGCATAGTAGCATTTTTTCATTTTTTTTTCCGGATAGAGCCATGTTTCTTAATAGAAAACAGGGCTCTATTGTATTTTTTATTAATATAAAATCACATAGAGCCCGTTTTTAAAACCGGGCTCTATTTGCTTTGCACATAAAGTCCCCTCCCCCTATAAGCCCCTATGTAAAACTGGGCTTTATGAGGCTTTCTAACATGGCTCTATTATGTTTTTTGTAGTAGTGCCCTGACTCTGATAGTGGTAAAATAGAATTCAAGTCGCTGATGATGTTCAGTGAGTTAACACTCTAAACTGAACAATGTTCATCAGTTTGATGGCTTCAGCTTTGTACTCCCTGAGTAGTAAGCTGAAGGACACCATCAGTGGGTTAACTCATCAGGGAGTCTTTTCAGCTTGGACACTTCAGCTTGTATGCTCTTCAGTTAGGTAGCTGATGAGTGTTCCTGAAGGAAGACTTAGCATGAATGAATTTAAATACTTGTAACGGCTTTGATCTATTTAAGTGACAGTTATTACTGCATCAATGACCACGTTTAATTGGTCGTGTAACCACTATTCCATAATTATAGAGATATTAATGGGCCGTTAATATCTCATAATTCCATTTACTAGGGTTTTGAGTAATCTGTCCAAAACATAAACAAGCACTTGGTAAATGGAACTGAAGATATTGGTGTAGCATAGGTCTCTGATGGAGTGCCTTCAGGGGTGACTGAAGAGGCCATTGATGAGATTTTGGTCCAACCACCTGAACCTGAACTTCGAAGAAGTAACAGGCGTATGACTTCAAGGTCATTTGGACCTGAATTTTAATTATACTTAATTGAAGGTAAAATGGATGAGGTCTCTAAGCAACACTCCTATTGCTTTAATGTTGAGGATGAACCGAAAACATTTTATGAGGCAATGAAGTCCCCGAGATGTTGCTTTCTTGAAAGAAGCAATAAATGATGAGATGGATTCCATCATAGGCAATGACACTTGGGTGTTGACTGATCTACCACTAGGATGCAAATCTATGGGTTTCAAATGGATTTTCAAAAATAAAATGAAGGTGAATGAAACTATAGAAAAGTTAAAGAAGTTAAGGTGACACATGTCATTCATTGGCTTTAACAAAAGTCCATGGATGTTGACTATTTTAATAACTTAGGTATAGTAGCTTGTTTCAGTATCTATATGGATGTTCGATTGCCTTTGGGCTTCAATTCACAATCTGTATTTATTCATCAAATGGAATTGGTGAAGACAAACCATTCGTGAATGGTGTAATTGGATTAAGGATGGTCTATAGACAACTGTAAACACCCATGGAACTTGAGAAATGGTTAGTTTAAAAAAGTGTTAGTCGTTGAATTATGTATCACTACTTGCAATGTTTGGTTATGTGTTTATATGAGTTTATGTGCGATTATGTGGGAAATTGGTATTCAATCTATTGTGTGTGATCATAAAAATGAGATTGAAAATGGTGGTAGAAATTACATTGGTTTGAATGCATTTGTTCACATTTCGGGAGGACAAGGAAAGTGTGTGTGATGGTGGTGAGATTTTAAGCGTTTTCGTGTTAAATTTTGTAAGTAATTATTTCTTATACGTGTTTTTATGTTAGTGATTTAAGGATTGTTTAGGTTTTTTAAGTTAGGTTAAGAAAAAATTTAAATTTCTATTTTTGGATATTTAAGGGTTAAATAAAATGAAAAGTTATATATTTTTTTAGTCTCAGTATAATTGCGTTTACGCAATAAAGGTCGATGCGCAAAATAAGCTTAGATTTTTATAAAACTCTAAGGTAATCGTTAGTAAAATATGTATTGATAAATTAAATAAAAGAAATATATATGCATACATATATTCGGCCGGTTTTGGTAAAAAAAGAAAAAAAAAAGAAAATCAAAGCCCAATTTAACTAGGACTCTAATTAGGGAATTTTGTATCCTATATATACTAACCCATAATACCCTAAGAACGAAATTTTCCTCCCCTCCTCTTGCATTAGTCGGCCGAATACCTCAAGAAAAGAAGAAGAAAAATTAAGGTTTTGATTTTGTGAAGAAAACAAGCTTTAAGGTATGTTTAGTTTTCTTAATTAGTTTAATTATTGATTTAATTCATGTAACAAGAGTTATGGTGGATCTAGGGTTTCATAATATTCTGTAAATTAAAGTTTATATACTAATTAGGGTTCTTGGTAATTAATTAGATGCGCGTTGGTGTAATCGTTAGGGTTTAGATAGCGTTAGAACTTGTTTTAGGTTTGAGCAGAATTTAGGGCTGTGTTGTTTTGATGATATCTAGAGGTTAGAAGCATGAATTGTTATGATTCCGGTGCCTATGATGTAGCTTAGTGAGTCTAGTTTCCAGATTGTCCAGCCTCGAACGATTTCGAGTTCGGGAAGTTAGTCAATTCGTCCGTACAAGAAAAGTTGTTAAAGCAGTAAATTCGGGTCAGATTTAGGTCAGATTGTGAGGTGTAAAACCCCTACTTAAAATTCGAATTAGGATTAGCCAGCTTACTGGAGTTTAGTTATTTGTGTCTATCAAAAATCCTCCAAAGGAGAGCTTCTGATTTAGAGTCTAAGTATGGTTTTTAGGTCCAAACTTTTTAGTGTTCGAGTAGATCTGAATCTGAGTAGTTGGAAGTTTGATTTTCTTTGAGGCATTTAGGAGTGGAAATAAATTAGTAGAAAATCATGAAGTTAGTAGACTCATGGTATTGAATGCGTGATTTTTGGTAGAATTTATAAAGCTCAGTAGGTAAGGTTTAGAAAATGGTAAAGTGACACTAAAATTCTACGTTTTTGAGTAAATTGTAAAACTTTGGAAAAGTGTGTAAACATGTTGGTTAAGGTTGGGCATGGTGTCGAGGTGACCCATGAGAGTAATTGGACACCTTAGACATCCATCATATGATTGTTACATGTGCATAAGCTTTTGGCTTAGTCGCGTGTAACACGTGTTTGTTTGATTGTTTAGTTTTGTGCAAGGATTTTGGAATTGCTTAAGCATCTGATGAGTTTCATAATCCCACTTTTTAATGTTTTTACATTTGGGATGGAAATGATGCAAAGAGGTTTTGAAATATTTTAGTTACTGTGATAATGTGTTTTAAATGAGGCATGGGCTATACGTGACTATTGTATGTTATGTGCTACTTGCTATTTTGGTATGGATTGTTGTGCTTGAGCGTGACCATCTCAAGCCATTGATGGATTGTTAGTAGTAAGCGTGATCGTCTCATTATTGTGGATTGTTATTAGTGAACGTGATCTTCTCATTGTTGTGGATCGGGATACGTTTTGTTCCTATGTTTGTGATGATTGAGCGTGAACGTCTCAATGTGGATTGATGTGATTGCATGTTAGCTTGTATGATAGTTCGTTGTATGTCTTACTATGCTATGTTTTATTTATCACAGTGATTTCAAAGCGAGTTATTGGCGTGTCTTAAACCTATGACTCTCACCAACCATTGTGTTGACGTTTTTAAGCATCATTTTCAGGTGAGCATTCATGAGGATGATAAGACTAAGAGAAGTGGCTAGAAAGACCGTTAGGATTGCATATGGAGTTTGCTCTTGAGTCTGGTTTCGTGTTTGTTGCATGGATTCTCTTGAATGCTATTTGGCTTTATTAGGTTTGTAAGACAATATGTCTTTATATTGGTGAAACCCATTTTCATTAATGCAAGACGCCGTTTCTTTTATGTTTCGGTATTGTCATGACACATTGTGTCTTTTATATTTAATAATGCATATAGTGATTCTCTATTGTTGACACAATTGTGTTGTGATGATATCCATGATGTTACGCCTCGCGTTTCCGCCTTGGCGGGGTGTAACAGATTGGTATCAGAGCCTTTGGTTATAGAGAACTAGGTGGTTGGCTTAGACTATAACTTAGGAACATTTATATAGTTGCATTTTAGGATCTATATGTGTTTACATGTACGTAACTAGTATATACTTTCGTATATTTGAAAGTTTTCGTTTGTCTATTTTGTCTACTACTTTCTAGTAATATAAATATAAATATATATATATTGGTTTTCACCATTATTTAAGTACCTAATTTGAATTGCACCTTTTGGTATCATTTTATGTGTTTTTGTTTTCTTGCTCACTTATGAGTATGATCTCGACTTGTGAGTGATTCGACAACTAGAGATGTAGAATGGGAGCCAATTGAGGAGGAGCATCTCGAGGAACCGAAGGAGGGATAGATGTTAGGAGAATCGAAGAAGAGGTCGATCCAGATTTCCTCTCGGATGCTCATAGTAGGACTGGTCCCGCGGAGTCGGGTGACTCTTGTGAAAGCAAGGTCAAACCCAAGCGAGGCCCAGCATAAGTTTATTTCATCTGTTATTTTTACATGTCGCGGTCATCAGTGATTTCACTTGGATTTTTCCGTATTTAGGGCTTGGAATCTTTGTCTTTTTCTCTATTGTTTTGGAATTTTATCCTGATATGTGTTGTTTTGATGTAGCATCATGTTAGAATTGTATGGGATTTGCTATGTGGTATGTTGGTATAATTGTGTGTATTAATCAAGATGTGTAGTCTTGGGAGTAAGTATACGTGTGCAAAAGATGCAATTATAATTATGGTGGCCAAGATAATTATAAAGGCATCACACACGTAGACTTGTGACCTCGATTACATTGATCGATGTTGGATGTTATGTGCAATCCTGTTAAGGATGGTTGTATGGTTAGAGAATTCTTCTCTTAACCTGATGGGCGATTTTTTTGGGTCAAGTTGTGTAGATAGTAAGATTCCCGTTCGTCTATCGGTTGCGGATACCTCAGAATCTGTTGGTATTGTTGTTGTGATTCTTAAGTTGGTTCGTTTGCTAGACATTTAGTTTGGATACTTAATTTTAAGTTTAACATCCCCTGTTTGTACCATATTGGTATGGATGTCTTATTCTTTTCCCTATTCTGCGTGGTGATAATCATTGGTTATCATGATCTGTTTCCTTTGGATGCTGGTACGTTTCGTTGGTTATTCCTTGCATTGATGGCTCCTACGAATATCATATTGTTCTTTTGAGCACTATTGGTTCGTGGCAAATTAGTACGGATATTTAATCCCTTCTTTATACATCATTTGGTTTTCGTAACATGTTTGCGACATGTTAGTATCGATGCTTTTTATGGTTGTCATTTTGATCGTTAGTATGGATGAGTCCTTACGTTCTTCGCTTGGTTTGCAATATCTTTACGTGAATGTTCACTTGTATGTGATCATTCGACTGTTATTTTGGTTATATGTTAAATTATACTGTTAATTTTGTATTTTAAAATCCTTTTTGAAATAACTTTGAAGACGTTGAGAGGATTGTATTGGTAAGTTTATGGTGATACTATTTTTATAAACTGTCTCTTAAACATTTATAAAATAAAATAAAACTATGTCTACAATGATTTTATAAATTTAAGGTAAGATCAGTTTACTGTCCAAAACCATTTATAATAATATGATTCTACTGTTTTAGAAATGACCGATGTAAAGTTATGGAAGATAATTCTCGCGGGTAAAAAAATCAATTTTTGTAGAAGGTTTGTATCCTTTTATTTATAGGTCGTGATACGTGGTGTTATACAATAGGTGTTTCTTGCGTCAATGGTACGTTTGTTGTGTCGATGGTTGTTTCTTATCAATGCATACATTCGGTTTGATTTTCTTTTGAGTTTTTGTGATTTTTTGAATTCTTACCCTAATTGGTACATGTAAAGTCTTGGTATTTGTTCATGGTTGGTTCAATATTCGTGCATTACCCTATACGACTTATAGTGGTTCTTCGAATTCATTTGATGTTCGTATTATGTGATCTTAGAGTTGATGATTGTACACATCTTTTGTGTTGTGCCTATATGATTGAGGTAGTGAAACAGATGAGTTAAGTTGTTAGAATTAGAAGGTTCTCGTTTCACTATAGATCTAGTACCGTTGGTTATGAGAGGGTTGATATAGTCGTATGAGAGAATTGGTTGTGAAGTATAAGGCTGAGAAAGTATGCCATGAGGAGATGGTTAAAATGCCTTTGGTGGATTTGAAGGTGCTTGAGGTTCATAGGAAACGAACTAATGTGAATGCGAGGTCTCGTAGGAGTACCAAAGTAGATGAGTCAAAATTATGTGATATACCTGTAGTATGTGAGTTCCCAAAGTGTGTTATGAGGATTTAATAAGTTTACCCCTCGGCGTGAAGTAGAATTTCGTATAAAGTTAGTACGAGGAGCGACACCGATTGTGAAGGCCGTGTCATTTAACGTCTACAGAGATGAAAGAGTTGTTGGAATAGTTGCAAGAGCTGCAAGGTAAAGGTTTTAATCAACCTAGTTATTCGCTATGAGTTTAAGACTATGCCTTTTTGGGTTGCCAATGCACCAGCGAGTTTCATGAACGTAATGAATCAGGAGTGCTAGCCGTATTTAGGCAAGTTGTCATCATGTTTAAACGACGACATTTAGGTCTGCATGAAGTCTTAGGAGGAGCACGACAAGGTCGAAGCGGAGTGATGAGGAAGTTTTTTAGAAATTGTTGGAATAATATGGGTAATGAGCCAATCTTGGCATTACCGAAAGGATTAGACAATTTTGTAGTGATGCGTGGAGCAAGGGTTAGGATGCTTACTTAGACGAAGAGAGAAGGTGATTGCTTATACGACACGAAAACTGGAGATTCATGTGAAGAACAACGCGACGCACGTTATGGACTTAGGCGTGATGGTTTTGCTCTAAAATGATAGAGGCATTATGTGTACGAGACGAAGACTATACCGATCATAAAAGTTTCTAACACATTTTCAATCAGAAGGATTGAAACTGAGGCAGAGACGATGGATGAAGTTATTTTGGGGTTGATATTGGGAGACCAAGTACCATCTGGGAAAGGGCAAACGTAGTTGTTGATGCATGGAGTAGGAAAGGAGGAGTGAAGCCAAGACAAGTTTAAGATATATGTGTGATGATCCAAGCTGAGATTAGAGAGAAGATGTTAGTGGTATAGGTTGAGACGTCTAAAGCAGAGAACGCGTCAACAGGGATGTCGCATGGCTTGGACTAACAAATGGAGAAAAGAGATGGTGGTGTTAGTAAGTATTAAGCGCGATTGGAAGTAGAAAATTAGCCTCAAAGGTCTTCAGGTTTGTTACTACAACCTGAGATACCCGATTGGAAGTGAGAAAAGGAAGGATTAACTACGGATAGTAAATCTAAGTTACCAAGATCGAGTGGTGGATGCGATGCGATTTGGGTGATAGTCGATAGACTAACTAAGAGTATAAGATGGAGTAGTTGGCAAGGTTGTATGTAGATGAGGCAGTTGCAAGACATGGAGTGCACGTGTCGAGTATTCCTGATAAATATGGAATGTATATTGAGGCATTGGAAAGGGATGTAGAAGTCGTTCGGGACACGAGTAGATTTGAGTACTACCTACCATCCATAGAATGATGGTTAGAGTGAGCGTACTTTTCGGATACTGGAAAATATGTTTAGTGCTTGTTTGAGAATTTGGTGGTAATTGGGATACTCACTTTCCGTGAGGTGAGTTTTCCTATAAAGATAGTTATCATTTGAGTATTCAATGTGTTTTCATTGGAGGTATTGTATGGAAGAGGAGGTAGGGCGCCTGTTTTATAGGCTGAGATTGGAGAAGGTAAGATGTATGGACTTGAGTTGGAGTTAGAGACGACTAAGGTAGTCATGATTATGGAAAGGCTTGAGGAAGCCAAAGATCGTCAAAAGAGTTAGGCTGATAATAGTCGCAAACCGTTGGAGTTTGAGGTTGGAAATCGTGAATTGTTAAAGGTGACACCATGGAAGGGCGTAGTTCATTTTGGAAAGAAAGGTAAGTTAGTACCGAGGTGTGTAGAACCATTTGAGATCCTTGAAAGGATTGGCAATGTAGTCTATCGGTTGAGATTGCCTGAGGAATTGAGTGGTGTACACGACACGTTTCACGTGTCAAACCTAAAGAAGTGTTTGGCAGATGCTAGTCTGCATATGCCATTTGATGAAATCAAGATCGACAAGACTTTTCGTTTTGTTGAGGAACCTGTTAAGAATAGTAACCGTGAAGTTATGAGGTTAAAATGTAGCGGGATGGTGATAGTTAAGGTCCAGTTTTGGCTGTAAGTGAGGACTTTGGGACTTTAGGTAAACTGAGTATCCACGCTTGTTCGTTGAGCAATGGATCATTGGGAGTATTAGTTGGAGATGGGTACTTAGGGTTACTGATAGACCTTAGTACGCCTTTAAATGTTTTATGTGGTTGTGGTTAACGTTATAATTTGAATAAACTCGAAGTCGAGCCAATTTTTCAAAAACGTTGAGCTTTGTAACAATTTATAATTTGATTTCAATACAGTTCTTGTTTGATGAGTTACGAGGTCGGGTTATAAATGACGTTGTTACACAACTTAAGGTTTTGACGAATTTCCTCGATGACGGGCGAGGTTCGGGTAGTTGGTTGACCTTTTTGTTTGGAGTGGTTATGCTGCTATGCGTACCTTTGTGTGGGCAAGAAAAGTTATTTGCAGTAAGATATTTTGTGAATGATTGTTGGAATTCAAAGGGTAACTTTGAGTTAGCATGGTTATGGGAGGACTACTCAAAAGATAAGTATCCTCGATTAATTGTTTGGTAATGATAGAGTTGAACCTTTTGGTTAAATCTCGGGACGAGATTTCCTAAAAGAGGGGATAGTGTAACAACCATGACTTAAGCAGGTTAGTCAAACCTTTAGTATTGACTTATGTATCTGTTGCAATGTATGGTTTATGTGTTTATATGAGTTTATGTGGATTATGTGGGAAATTGGTAATCAATCTATTGAGTGTGATCATCTCAATGAGATTGGAATGGTGGTGAAATTGGTTGAATTCATTTCGTTCACTTTTGGGTAACAAGGAAATGATTTAGAGATTTAAGCGTTTTCGTGTTAATTTTGTAAGTATTATTACGTATACGTATTTTTGTGTTAGCGATTTAAGGAATGTTTAGGTTTTATAAGTTAGGTTAAGAAAAATGTAAATTTCTATTTTTGGAAATTTAGGTTAAATAAAAATGAAAAGTTATTTATTTTTAAAAGTCTAGTAAATTGCGTTTACGCAAAAAGGTATGCGCAAATAAGCTTAGATTTTTATAAAAACTTAAGGTAATGTTAGTAAATATGTTGGCTTGCACATTTACTTCTAACCTTGTTTTGTAGCAAACAAATTATCGTAAGATTGATCCCTTGGTGCCCCGAACGAGAGAGAGCATACATCAAGGGGGAGTCTTTAATCGTCAATTTCTTTTTCTCTTCTACAATTCGACAATCAACCTTTTTGGATTCGAAAAAAAGGGGGAGAAATATAATTAAACTCATTAGTAATTTATAAACCTTCAATTTTATACTAAATGAGTTTATATGTTATCATAATTAAAAAGCGGTTGATTGTTAATACAAATTATGTCTAAAAACGTTATTTATATTTTTCGACCTCTCGATGTTTTGATAATAACAAAATGTAAAAACGTTTACGATAGAAATAAACGTTTACAAATTACTAACCGTAAAATTCTATTTTTAAGATTAATCACTTAAGGTATGGATAAACAAATCATTAAACATGATTAGTGATTAAGAAAATATTTTTCTTAAACCTTACATTTCTACAAAAAGTGTTTTTATAAAAATATAAAAACAAAATATTTATCTATAAAAGAAATGTATTATTAAAATAATAGATTTGAAATCAAATTTTTCCCCCGAAAATAGAAGGTTCTAAAACAGATAACACCTTCCTCACAAAAAGACAAAAAGAGGAGCGTAGTCTACGGCGGCCCCCTTATAGGCCTGGCGGCCCCCTTATAAATTGGGGACCGCACAACGGCTCTTTTTGTCTCCTATAAATACTAGGCCACCCTATCTGAAAAACAGAACCTCTTGCCATGAATTTTCTCAGATATACTTTTTGTAACAACCATGACTTGAGCAGGTTAGTCAAACCGTTAGTGTTGACTTATGTATCTGTTGCAATGTATGGTTTATGTGTTTATATGAGTTTATGTGGATTATGTGGGAAATTGGTAATCAATCTATTGAGTGTGATCATCTCAATGAGATTGGAATGGTGGTGAAATTGGTTGAATTCATTTCGTTCACTTTTGGGTGACAAGGAAATGATTTAGAGATTTAAGCGTTTTCGTGTTAATTTTGTAAGTATTATTACGTATACGTATTTTTGTGTTAGTGATTTAAGGAATGTTTAGGTTTTAGAAGTTAGGTTAAGAAAAATGTAAATTTCTATTTTTGGAAATTTAGGTTAAATAAAAATGAAAAGTTATTTATTTTTAAAAGTCTAGTAAATTGCGTTTACGCAAAAAGGTATGCGCAAATAAGCTTAGATTTTTATAAAAACTTAAAGTAATGTTAGTAAATATGTAATTAATAAATAAATAAATAAAATATATATGCATACATAGATTCGGCCGGTTTTGGTAAAAAAAGAAAAAAAAAGAAAATCAAAGCCCAATTTAACTAGGACTCTAATTAGGGAATTTTGTATCCTATATATACTAACCCATAATACCCTAAGAACGAAATTTTCCTCCCCTCCTCTTGCATTAGTCGGCTGAATACCTAAGAAAAGAAGAAGAAAAATTAAGGTTTTGATTTTGTGAAGAAAACAAGCTTTAAGGTATGTTTAGTTTTCTTAATTACTTAAATTATTGATTTAATTCATGTAACAAGAGTTATGGTGGATCTATGGTTTCATAATATTCTATAAATTAAAGTTTATATACTAATTAGGGTTCTTGGTAATTAATTAGATGCGCGTTGGTGTAATCGTTAAGGTTTGGATAGCGTTAGAACTTGTTTTAGGTAATTAATTAGATGCGCGTTGGTGTAATTGTTATGATTTCGGTGCCTATGATGTAGCTCAGTGAGTCTAGTTTCCAGATTGTCTAGCCTCGAAAGATTTCGAGTTCGGGAAGTTAGTCAATTGGTCCGTACAAGAATAGTTGTCGAAGCAGTAAATTCGGATCAGATTTAGGTCAGATTGTGAGGTGTAAAACCCCCACTTAAAATTCTAGTTAGGATTATCCAACTTACTGGAGTTTCGTTATATGTGTCTATTAAAAATCCTCCAAAAGAGAGCTTCTGATTTGGAGTCTAAGTATGGTTTTTAGGTCCAAACTTTTTAGTGTTCGAGCAGATCCGAATCTGAGTAGTTGGAAGTTTGATTTTCTTTGAGGCATTTAGGAGTGGGAATAAATTAGTAAAAAAATTATGAAGTTATTAGACTCATGGTATTGAATTCTTGATTTTTGGTAGAATTTATAAAGCTCAGTAGGTAAGGTTTAGAAAATGGTAAAGTGACACTAAAATTCCGCGTTTTCGGGTAAATTGTAAAACTTTGGAAAAGTGAGTAAACATGTTGGTTAAGGTTAGGCATGGTGTTGAGGTGACCCATGAGGGTAATTAGACACCTTAGACATCCATCATATGATTGTTACATGTGCATAAGCTTTTGGCTTAGTCGCGTGTAACACATGTTTGTTTGATTGTTTAGTTTTGTGCAAGGAGTTTGGAATTGCTTAAGCATCAGGTGAGTTTCATAGTCCCATTTTTTAATGTTTTTCCATTTGGGATGGAAATGATGCAAAGAGGTTTTGAAATTTTTTAGTTACTGTGATCATGTGTTTTAAATGAGGCATAGGCTATACGTGACTATTGTATGTTATGTGCTACTTGCTAATATGATATGGATTGTTATGCTTGAGCGTGACCGTCTCAAGGCATTGATGGATTGTTAGTAGTGAGCGTGATCGTCTCATTGCTGTGGATTGTTAATAGTGAGCGTGATCGTCTCATTGTTATGGATTGTTAAT
>BQNB010000023.1:103476-198866 GCA_026074375.1 Tanacetum coccineum | reverse complement strand
TATCCCATAAGTTCCACACTTTAAAACCCTAAAATCGAGTTTGTATATATAAAATAAATTGGCCGCGACGGCGTCGCTTTATAATCCTAACGTCGTCGCCCCGCTGAATCTTCTAAGGCTTCTTTAAGTCGATTACGTTCTGACGCCGTCGTTTGATCGTCCTGACGTCGTCACTAGGAATTGTGATGCCGTCTCCAGGGTTTGTATGCCCTTTTCTTTTTCGACTTTGGTATAGAGTTGTAATCTCGTCTGTTTTTTCCCCAAATAAGCCCAAGTCACGTGTAATTCCTCCAAATGTCATCCAAGTGCTAAAAATACAAAAATAAATGATTGCGCACATATTTTAGTGATATTTACATGATTTAGGGGGTTAAATGACCCCGAAAAAGTGTATAAAATGACACCTCATCAAAAACCTAGACTATGCGTGACTTAATTCGTAGTTATTTGCATTTATTTTTAGTTTTGGGGTTCGCCATTGTTTCGGCTTCATTTGTATGTCTTTAATATTGGTTTTTACAATTGTTTAGGCACCTTACAGTAGTTAGATGATAGGTAAAGTATACTTAGCTGTCAAATTATTGGAATGGCTGAAGAGTTAAAGGCATAAAGTCAAAAAAAAGACATGTTGGAGTAACCTATAGTAAAAAATGATTTCCTAGAGTTATGTTAGGTTTTAGAGGCTGGAATTTGTTTTTCATGTTCACAACTTATAGAGCTACAACGTTGTCAACTGGAACTCAGATTGGGTAAGACTCCTTCTAGGAGTTTCAAGTCTCCGAAGTTAGCTGAAAATTCCTAGAAGATTTTGAAATTGTGTTCACTTAGGGTTCCATTTGCTCTTGATAGGTCTTGGAGAAAGTGTGGGCCCTCCTTGTGGCTGTCTTGACTTGTCCCTAGTCGAATCCTTGGTTCTCGTGATGGCTTACGTGACCAAGCATAGGTTTATTCATTGGTTGAGGCTTTGCATACTTGTGGTTGTGTGCTTGTTTATTTGCTTTCTATATATGCTTGGATTACATATAACTTGCAAATGGTTTTTATAAAACTTGAAATGAAACACAAAACCATTTTGAAACTAAATCCTTGATTTAGTTTAGAGTTTAAATATGATTCGAAACTAAATCCTTACTTTATATAATAACACTTAATCTTGTTATGCTTGTTATTCATTTTATGTATTGTCTAAACTAATATTTTTCCACTTAGGTTGTATATTAGTCTTTAAAATGGACAACTTGACACACATAAAACTAAAACAATGATTTAATATAAGTTAAGAAAAGTTTCTAACTTGTGCTAAGAAGGATGAATGCATGCTTCCTCGTACACACTTTTGATCAACACGTTTATCAAAATTTAAACCCGTCACAAATTTAAGTCACGTCGTTCAACTACTTAAGATCACTTGCAATTACTTTTTACTCCGCGTGAGACATAGGTGAATTGTAACCCAAGGTGACCATTCTCTGTGCGTGAGACCTAGATATATTTTCACATGTTCTCAAATTGGATGACTTAATCGAGTTAAGCAGGTGAGATCCTTAACCCGAGGCAAAGCTGAGACTAAACATGCCAGCTTGATATTTGTTGCTCGTTCACTAATGCTATGAGTCCTATAAGAATCAAAGTATTACAAGGTGTTACGGATCACACTTGTTGAATGATAATGTATGTTTACTCTTCAAACAAGTAAACTTGACAACTTATCAAGTTTACAAGCAAACTTGTATAGACACGTGTAAGTTCGACAAAGGGAGTAAATGCAACTATAATAACAACAATAAAAAGCAATAGCATTTACTCCCACAAACATTCTCTATTTATAGTAGTACAAGGTAGACTTCATGGTGGGGTAGTTGGGGATGTGTCAATAATCTAGTGGAGAAGTACACTAGCATTTATTGCACATCCATTCTTGGAAACACTCCACCCATACTTTAGTGAACAGTTCTACCAATTGTTCATTGTACTTTCACCAAATCGTACTAGGTGGTGCTTTAATTGGATACACTCTTTTGTCCTGCCATTTTGCTTTATCCAATTATCCCGCCTAAATTTTTTTAGAAATAAGAGCTATGCTCAGTTTGTTTATCTCAAAGAGTAATGAAGTTCATCAAGGTATTGCCACCCCTGACTCACTTCAAACCTCAGCATATTACATCTACATATCAGCTCGTATCCATCACAACTGACGAGTATGTATTCAAGTAATCTTTGAATTCCTTGACAATGTATTTGACTTGAATACGTCTGATGTTGCTTGCTGAAGCTATGCTTCAACGAGTCCTTCAATTTCTCGTTGATTTCTTAATCAGCTGGTCATCAATACTTGGCCTAATTTTTGTTTAAATCTAGACAGAGACAATTGGGCACTCAATTGGCCCAACAATCAACATCAATCACTGGTTCATCGACATCGATCACATGTTCATCAACATCTACATAAAAGAACATAATAAATAATTACCAAATGAAGAATAGCGAACATGTTAGACTATTAAATCAAATACATGTAAGGAGATGCATACTTTACAAACTTTTTAGTAGCACAAAGCCACAAACATACGTTGATGATTGATTATAAAGCATGGCTTATATTCTTATAAGCCATGTTATGATTACAATAAATTTTAGATCTAAATCATGCTTCATCTCCACGTACGACATAGTTTTAATTTAGGCCGTATATCCTACTCTACACTTGTGAATCCCAAAATCCCTATTTTTGTAACAAAACTATGTTGTTTTAATTCTGGAGGGATAATTTCTTATAAGATTGAAATATTATCACTTAAATTCTTATCTATATTGTCATCTTGAAATAATTAGTCTTTGTTTATTTGCAAAATAGTGGAGAGCTTTAACATGACTCCAACAAAAGAATAATTGTTTCTACTAAATATAGTTACCTTCAAACAAGTTTCGCGTCAAAGACTTAGATGGAACTGAGCAATGGGTTTAAAGTAGGGGTAAGCATGGTTCGGTTTGGTTCGGTTTTCGTATAAAACCAAAACCGAACCAAAAATTTTTGGTTTTTGATTTTTAGAAACCATTCGGTTTCGGTTTTGTGTCGGTTTGGTTTTTCGGTTGTTGGTTTATTTTCGGTTTGGTTTTTCGGTTTTTTCGGTTTCTATACGATTTATCGAGCTTTGCTTTTACAAAGTCGATTTGGAATATATCATAAACCAACACCTTCAAAGCTTTAAAGAAACAATCCAAATAAGAAAAACCAAAGACACAACGATGACAAT
Source organism: Tanacetum coccineum (assembly GCA_026074375.1). Lineage (NCBI taxonomy): Eukaryota > Viridiplantae > Streptophyta > Magnoliopsida > Asterales > Asteraceae > Tanacetum > Tanacetum coccineum. The sequence continues at coordinate 195,612 of BQNB010000023.1, read as the reverse complement.
AAGAAACAAATGACCATAAAAAAATCCTAATTTTTTTATTTATGTGTTATAAAGCAACACAATAACAACGCTAAAAACCTAATAAACATAAAAAAAACTCATAGAAGAGAACTTATTATGTGTCCTAAATTGCATGTACAAGAAGTATATGAAACAAATAGTAGTTACTCGACATGATAAAGTTAATCTAGCGGAGCATATTCATCGTCCTTTAGCTTCGATCACAACTTATTTTTGTTCCCATGTTTATAAAGATCGGTTCGGTTTATATCGGTTTTATTTTAATGCTAAAACCAAACCGAACCAAAAACTTCGGTTTTTTCAAAATTCAAAAACCGAACCACCGATTTTTCAATAGGTTTTGGTTTTTTCGGTTTCGGTTCTTCGGTTTTTTTCGGTTTAGGTTCTTTTTTTCGGTTTCCTGCACACCCCTAGTTTAAAGGTTCACATTATGCACATGTACCTTTATATTTTAGAGTAAATTACATAAATGGTCCTTATGGTTTGGCGAAAATTGCATCTATCTTCCTTGATAGTTTAAAGTTGCATTTTATGTCCTTATCTTTGCAAAAATAACACCGATAGTCCTCTACCGTAACACCGATAGTCCTTGCGGTTTGGAAAAATTGCATCTACCGTCCTGATAGTTTAAGGTGAAGGACTATTGGCATTATTCTTTGTAAAATAAAGACCAATAATGCAACTTTAAACTATTATGGACGATTGATGTAATTTTTGCCAAACCACAAGGACCATTTATGTAATTTACTCTATATTTTACATTTATTTTGATTTTGATGTTTCATATGTGGCTAGTGCTTATTAACAAGACAAATGGTCGGATAGGAAGACAAATGATTGGATGAGATTCAAATTTATGTTTAAGGATAGTCATAAATCCAAACATACTCCTAAGTAATTGTATTTTGTGCTTTTAAATTTATTTTTTTATATATATTTGGAGTTAGTAAGTATAAACTTGTATTTGTTTTTAACCATTAAAAAAGTCTCATATGTAGGTCCTCAAACAAAAGTATCAAACTCAATGCAATTGAATTTGTCACAACTAATTAAAAGCTACCATATTTGGTGTTACTAAACAAAAGTAACAAACTCAATGCAAGTATCAACAACAAACGTTGTCGACAAATAGGTCTTACAAAGTCCACGATCAAATGTTAAAACCTTATGTACAAATATCGAAATAAAATATTAATATTGAGACGTTGAATCGTTGATTTCGCATATTAAAGTGTTGAGGCAATTACATAGACTCTTGCATTACTTCGCATTTTAAGAGTAAATAACAACTAGACAACACGTTTCTTTTTTTTACGGTTATGCCGTCAAGTTTTTTACATTTTCACTGCCGAATAACTATTTTTTACGTTCATAAAATTGTTTGTTTTAGCTATACAGATTACATGTTGGTACGTTCTTCTTTTTAACATACCTATGATTTTTTTATCAACAACTTACTTTTAGTTTGATTCTTTTCCCATATTTAGGTGTTCACGGAATTACATGGACTACTAAAGTGTTTAACATTAAGTGTATACCTTTACTCTTCAAGACTATCTACCGGTTAGAGAAAAAGATACATGCACGTTAATTATTTAAATAGTTACAAACCAAATTATTTATCTTATCATTGACTTATTAATTATTTTGACCACAAAAGCGCTAAGTCTGGATGTAATGGTATATTGATAAGGTGTTGCGGTGTCCGTGTGATCACCACCATAACATTGAGGGGAGTTATTTTGGATATCATTTTTTTCTTGGATACTGGGGGACCAATCTCAGCCATCCATCTAAAAAAAATGAAGGGAGGAGATTAACCAACTTTTATTAATAAAAAAATCATAAAAAAGCGGAGGGGCATCTCGGTCATTTTACCTCACATACCTACTACTCTCTTAATCAATCAAACCTCGTCTTTTTCAGATGTGCTATTTTCTCTCTCACCAAACACACACTAAAAACACACACAACACATAATTTTACACTGATAAAAAAATACACACACTAAAAACACACACATCGAAATTGCCTGAAAAACTAAGTTTATGTGAGAAGCTGATGAATGAAACGAATCACATAGTTTTAGTAGTTGATGTTTATAGTGATAAGAATAAACATTTGCTTGAACATGATTCCTTGCCTTGGAATGGTAGGATTCAGTTTCATCGAGTTAATATTAAGAATGATTCCAGTCTCATTAAGTGTTCCGATCTGGTATAATCATCTTTTTTTGCTTAATTAATGCTTATTTTGTTGTGGATCTGTATTGTGACCTTAATTTTGTTGAGAATGTTATTTATTTTAAGTTGTAGTTATATACAACACTCTATTTTGCTTAATTAGTGCTTATTTTGTATTAAAAAGTTGTTGTGGATCTGTATTGTGGCCTTAATTCGGTTGAAAATGTTACTTATTTTAAGTTGTAGTTGTATACAACACTCTATTTTGCTTAATTAATGCTTATTTTGTATATAAATTTGTTGTGGATCTGTATTGTGAGCTTAATTATGTTGATTTAATATTTTTAGTCAGAATAAGTTGTGGTTATAATCATCATTTTTGATTAAATTGGTATGAAAAGTTAGTTGTGTGTATAATATCATATATGATATAAGTTAGGTTTTAAGCATGTATGAAGATTTTGTTGATTAAATTGGTTTGAAAAGTTAGTTGTGTGTATAATATCATATATGATAATTTGCTTGAAAGTTAACTTCTTTAACATTATAATATATCATATATGATAATGTGCTTAAAAATTGAATTAAATCTTTTTATTTGTGTAGAGAAAGCTGTTTTCAAAGCATCTTGAACACCACAAGCATCCAAAGGCCCAAGAAGCTCAATGAAGAAGCTAATGAATTTTCGTTTCACGGTTAAAAAGTATTCTTCGTTTTTTTCTTGTAATCTCCGTATGGAGTTTTGATATCTATGGACGACTTTGTAAATCATCAAAAACTTTCTTTGTACAATGTCTTGATAAAATGATATAACTTTCTTTGTATTATAATGTCATGTTTTATGCTGAAATGAAAATGGCGAAACGTTTGTGGATGTGATTTTCGATACTATGTAACACATTCATAATCACTTATAAAAAACATTAGAACAGGAAATATGTTATCATTGTTTAAATATCAAGTATGATGGTTGATAAATTACTGGTGATTGTGTTAAATCACATATGATTTCTAAAAGAAATCACATATGATAGTTTGCTACAAAATTGTAAAATACAAATATCACATCTGATATGTAATAGATTCACATTCATGTAAGATCAAAATCAACCAAAATCAAGTAAAATAGAATTTCTAACACTTGTTCATATAAAAATCAAACATTAGAAAGAGTACTTTCAAATATCACATGTGATAATTGTAATGAAAAGAAAAATAATATAAAATCATATGTGATTTCCTAGCATATCACATGTGAAAAAAATCAATCAGTTTGATGAATTTATCATTGAACCAAAGCTTTCTTATTCTTGAAACAACTCTCCTTCTTCTTTAACCAAGTCTTCTTCTTCTTGAACCAAACCTTCTTTTTCTTAAACAACTTCTTCTTTAATCACAACTTCTTGTTGAACCACGACTTGTTCTTGATCTTCAAACCTTAGCTCCTCTTGTTGTAATCAAAACTTCCACATAATGAACATGCATTCCTGTTCTTCAAAACTTCCACATAAGTTGTTTCATGACAAAAAGCAAAAAGCACATATGATATCACATATGATATATCTAATAAAACAGACTATGTGATATCATATGTGATATCACATATGATAAATCCATCAAAATGAAATATCACATGTGATATCACATATGATATATCAAACAAAATAACCTTAATTATAAACACATTAACCCAAGCTAAAATCACATATGATATATTTCATATCAACTCAAAACTGCTTATTGCTAAGTAATAAGTTAAAACCAGCTTAATTCAGCTTATATCAATAACTTAATTCAATCAAATGCTAAATAATAAGTTATTCAGATCATAAAACTACCTAATAATACAACTTATTCACACCAACTCTCATCTAATTCATAAGCTTGCTTATAATTCATCAAAATAAGCTAATAAGCTAGCTTATAATTCATCACAATAAATTCAAATCATAATAATTCAAAAGCTTATTGATAGCTCTCCTCTAATTGATAAGCTTATTCACATAACTCTCCTATAATTCATACACTTATTCACATAAATATCTTCTCCTCTAACTCATAAGCTTATTCACATCAATCACCTAATAAGTTAGCTTATAATTAAGCATAATAAATTCTAATAATTCATCAAATAAGCTGAATAATAAGCTTATAAATTCATACGGTAACAATTCATAAGCTTATTCACATGAATCAGCTAAAAATAGGATAAAAAACAAGATCCGATGAAGAAAACGAGATGTATATAAGCTGATAATAAGTAGATCTTACTTAATGAAGTATATGTTAAGATGATCGATTGAAGAAAACTAGATCTGATGAAGAACAATTGAATGATTGATTGGAGTGTAGAGAGAGAGAGATAGATAGAAAAGACGATACTAAAAAACACAGAGTTTATGTGTGATAAAATGAGAGGTTATTAAAAAAGTATATATATTAGACGAAAATACCCTTGTAGTGTAAACTGAAAATCTAATCTTATCCATTGGATGATATGACGATGGAGGATGGAGATGAGTCCCCCGGTATCCAAAAAACGTTGGTATCCAAATGAACCTAAATCAACATTTAATTTGAAACTAAAATAATTACTCCCTCCGTCCCATATTAAGTGTCCATTTTTGACTTTTTGAATTCTTTTTTCATAAACTTTGACCGTAAATATTTTTCTTTATGTTATATAATGCTTACTGAAAATTATACCAATGAAAAATACATTTGAAACTCTATCCATTCATATATTTTGCATTGAGTATCATATAACATAAGAAGAAATAATTAAGGTCAAAGTTGAAGAAAAAAGACTTTAAAAAGTCAAAAATGGACACTTAATCACATAAGTAAGTATAAGGGAGCGGCTAGGGCTCGAACGAAAACTTGTTCGTGTTCGTTCATTTAAGTTTAACCGGACAAATGAACATACACGAACACTTAAATGACGAAATTTCTTGTTCATGTTCATTCTTTAAGAAATTAAGATTGTTCATGTTCGTTTATGTTCGTTTATTAAGGTGTTAAACGAAACGGAAATAATTGAATATAAAAAACAAGCACAAAATATCTAGAATATTTTAGCGTTTCTTTTTTGTGTGCTCGTTTGTCTAAATTTACCATCTTACGAAGAGTATATTATATAAACATACGATATTTATACATAAACAAGTAAACATACATAAACGAACATATAATCGGACGTTTACGAACGTAAATGAATGAAAGCTAGTTTATAATATGCCACCGTTAAAAAAATGAAATACAAAAAAGCAATATGCCATCGTTAAAAAAATGAAATACAAAAAAGTCAGAAATTTTTTTAGATGGTCTTATCTAAATAATTTTAACTTGAGATTGTCAAGAAACCTTATGCATATATAAACGGGTGTCTTTCTTTTAACTTCCGATGTGGGACACAAATAACTATTTGAAGACTCCAGACTCCAATTCTCCTGTCACAATTTTCATATGCTAAGCATAACAACAAGAGGATAGTTTATCCACAAATCTAAAGCTCTAAATAATTTGATTTGATTTGCCTTTTCTGGTAAGGTCCAAAAATAAGAGGCTCTAATTTGCATAAGCTGGTTTTCATCATGTCTAGTAATTGTGTTATATCCATGCATTTTAACAGGGCCGTCTCCGGGATTTTGAGGGCCCTGTGCCATCATGAAAAATAGACCCTCCTAAACAAGCAAATTTTCGATACATGTACAAAGAACCAATCAATACTACAAAAGCTGTTACAATAGCCAAATAGCATATTTTTAAGAAAACCTGGAAACTTCAGCCAAAATAATACTCCATGAAGAAAATTTGTGGTAAATAAATTACTATGCTATTTTAAGAAAATTAATAAATACTAACTTGTAAGCAAATAATTGATTACTTGTTTATATGATCATAGATAAGCCATAACAAAATAAAGAATCACAATCAGAAAGTTGAATTGTTACCTTTATACGATACGATTATAACGTTTTTTTTTCATCTTCTTGTATGCCCTACATACTTGGTAGAATGGAACAAACACAAAAAACCTAGTGAACGAAATCACGAATCATAATTTTGTACGGTGTTCAGGTGTTGGGCTTTAAAAGGCTATTTGTGGCTGCATAAATAATGGGCTTCTAAAAAAAATGGTGCCCCTAAAAAAACTTGGGCCTTGTGAACCATCCCAGGTTGCCCTTGCCCAAATTTGGGCCTGCATTTTAATGGCACTGTGGTCACTAGTGAATTCGACTTTTGTTTTTTAGTAATACCCTCAACGAGTAGTAATTACCAAGGTTTTTAAGATTGGGATCCTACCCAGGATCTTTTTCTTCGTTGCAAGGGATTGTAAGATCCTACTGTAATGTCATTGTCTTAATAGTCTTTGTAATATTATATAAATCTATAAATTATTATATATCATATAAACAAATTATATGAGTGTTTCAAAGTTATATGGATGTTTTATAGAAATATTGTCCTAAATTATGATTATAAAATGTTTAAGAAGATTAACATGTTGTTTTTAAAAATCTATGAAACACAAACCATAAATTTGTAGTTTTTTAGTTTGTGGTTCGAGAAAAATGTAAGATCGGATCGGAGTAGATCTTAAGATCATATGGTCAAGTTCGGGATCTTATAAGATCCTAAGCATGCAAAGATCCTATGTAGGATCTGGATCGTTTTTGCTTTGCAGTATCGTAAAATCGTAAGATCATAAGATCAGGATCGGGATCTTAACAACCATGGTGATTACCCCAAAATGGAAAAGCTTATTGTAAATGCGTTTCCGTTATAAACATTGGTGGCATTGGCGAGGTTTTTCCAAAACTAACCGTTTACCCATTACCCATTCCAACACTCCTTCGTATCTCGACAACATTATTACGATTTATAGTAATGGAGCACGTCATTCAATGTGCATCAAGGTTCATGCCAACAATTGGCTTAGGCGCTTAGCTAGCTTCTTTGTAAGTGAATGAGGTAAATGAGGTTTTCACTCTTAAGGTTATCCATTGGCTTAGGCTCTTAGCTAGCTTCTTTGTAAGTGAATGAGGTAAATGAGGTTTTCACTCTTAAGGTTATCCAGAGAGTCTTTGACTTAGATGTACACGCCCTAACGAGACTATCCGCGACCGTTTCGGTCTTTTTTTGGCCATCCTCAAAGATGTACTCGTAAATTATCTTTTGAGAAAAAAAGCCAGCTTGGTAAGATGTGTCACTTAATTAGTTAATTTTACATAAGTAATCCTCAGTTTGAATCCTCTCAATTTTGGAAGTTTTTGTATAGTTTGTTTGTTTTATAGTAAAAGGTCAGCATTATTTTAAGAAATAAAAAGGAAAATAAACCTTTCTAATAATACAATGAAAATGCAAACAAACTCCATGAATTTGTTAAGGACTGTGCAAATAAAAAAGTGTGATCCAACTGTGTCTATGGTGAAGATTGCAGGGTCGTTGGTCTGAATCGAAAGAGGATTTCCTGTGTTGCACCTGTCGAATGAGGATTTTTTACGTTGAATTGGCCACAGTGTGAGTGCCACTGATGAAGTTAGATACTGCATGTTTCAGTCGTTGAATGTCTGTTGGAAAGCCTAAGTAGCATAAGGATCGACACTGGTTGGAGTCTGTGTTATCACCAACTGTGTATAGGTTACCGCAAGCACGGCTGGTACAATCAACATAGCTGAAAGTATAGCCATCCAAGTTCTAAGCCACAACAAGATGGTTTTTTTTAACCATCATATCTTTAAGCTGAAGTCACGTTTTTAGGTCACTGTTAGAAATAGCTATAAGTAAGAGCAACAAATGGATAATGAAAAACTATTTTCCTAAAGTTACTTATACTATAAGTACGAGCAAAGCTCTATAAGTTAAATAGTTTGGATATGAATGAACTTACTATTTAAATAATATGTTTAAGCTAATTCTGGTGTCTTACAAGTTGAGGGACTAAAAGGTAAATAAGGTAAAGTTGTTTACTTCTATTTTTTATCTTTTAGGTGTGTTTGTATTTCTAGTGGTTGTGCAGGGGCTAATAAGGACAAGTGATGAAAAGTTATTTTCTAGCAGTATATAAGCTTAAGAGATGGAAACACTAGCTCATAACCTGTAACACATTCTCTCTCAAAAAGTTGTATTACTTTCTCACAGTTGTAATTCTGTTAGGTTAATCTTGTTAGTTTGATTTCAGTTGTATTCGTATTTGAACTCAAAACCATTTACCATATTTGAAGTGGTAGTCTGATGCAGTTATAAAAGAAATAAATGGGTGGATGGTTGTATGAATAAGTTCTTGTATCGATTTGTGTTGGTTTCTTTAAAGTTTTACATGGTATCTAAGCATGGTTGCTTTGATACGCAGATCTAAAGTGGTTTTTTCAAAATTAAGGTTTTTGGTTTTTCTTGGGTAATTGAGTGTCAACAAGTGTTGAATCGATTAATTCCTTTGGTGATTGTGTTAATTTTGATTTCTGATCAAAATTAGGGTTTCTTGATTTTGGGGGTTTTCTAAAATTGAGAGTCCTTTTGTTTGTCTGGGTTCTTGATCTTGATATGTGGCTTGTTTGGTGCTCTTCTGTATTGTTGTTGTTAAAATCAAGATTTTCTGTATCAAATCTTGATTTGGTGGTTCTTGGTGTTGTTTATGATCATTATTGTTTCTTGTTTTTGGTTATTTGTTAAAACCATAAAATTAATTTATAAGGTTTTCTTGATTATCTCTGTTTTTCTAATTGTTGTTATCTGTGCTTGTACAGGCATTGTAGTTATCGCTATCCGTTGTGCTTTGATTGATAAGATCTTCTTATCTTGCTATTGCTTAGAGCGCGTGATCTGTAACACCCCTTACACCTTCTTTTTAGTTTTTGTTTTTATTAATTGTTTTGTGAAGGTTTGGGTTTGTAAGTTGAAGGAGTTGACTAAGTGTTGGTGATTTGTTTGTTCTGTGTTTTCTCTTGCTGTTTGATTGCTATTTGCTTTACTTGTTATGTTGTTTTTTGCTTGATTCATCATGGTTGATGATGGGAAAAAAACCCACTAGGGGTGCTTCTGGAAGTAAAAGCAATATTGTTGCTATTGACATGAATGACCCTTTGTATCTTCACTCTAATGACACTAATGGTACCCCTTTGGTAAACATAAAGTTAACTAGAACTGAGAATCATAGAGTTTGGGCTGCTGCCTTAAAACATTGTATTCATTCTAAAAATAAACTAGGTTTTATTGATGGAACATTGGCTAAACATGATCCAGAAACATCTCCTTTCTTGGCTATGCAATGGGAAAGGTGTAACTCTGTTGTTTTGACTTGGATTCTTAATTGTGTTTCTACTGATCTTTTTGTTGGTCAAGTGTTTTCTAGTAATGCTAAAACTATGTGGGGTGAGTTAGCTGAAACTTATGATATGGTTGATGGGTCTGTTATCTTTAATTTGCATCATAAGATTAATACTATAAGTCAGAATGGGTCCAAGCTTTCTGACTACTATCACAAGTTTAACTCTCTGTGGAGAGAGTATGATGCTATGGTACAACTCCATGTTTGTACTTGTGATGGTGACAGTAGCTATAAAGACCATGCTCAGCTTTTAAAATTAATACAATTTGTTATGGGATTGGATGATGTGTATGGTCCTCTTAGAAGTACTATTTTAACCACTGATCCTCTTCCTACTGTGAAAGAGGCCTTTTCTCTATTCTCAACAGAGGAGTCTCACAGACTTTCACATTCAGGGGGATTAGGGGTTAAAGGGAATAATACTTCTTTTGTTGCCAGGCCTTCAGGTGACAGTAGAGGAAGTTCTTCCTTTGTGCCAAGGTTTGGTGATAATAGAAGAATATTTAATAATTCTAATGCTACTTGTGGTTTGTAAGAACTGCACTTGATCTTCCTCATTCAGAGCTAAGTTTTGGACTGGTTGATTATCCACATCTGGATCACAAGTGTTAGCCTGTTCACCAGCCAGAAAGAGTAGTTCTTCTTCATCCAACACTGCACCATTCTCTTGAGCTTGCACCAGCAACATCTTGTCCTTGAAATAATCAGAATCTTATGGACGCTTCGGCTGAGTACATTTCTGTACAATGTGTCCAAGCCCATTGCAATTATAACACTTGATCGGTTTTCCTTGACCTGCATTGGCATTCCCAGCTCTATTCTGTGCGCCCCCATTGCCTGCTGTACTATTTCCCCGAGCAAAATACCTCTGATTCTGATTGTGATTCTGTTGCCCTTGAACATTCTGAACAACAACCCGGCCATCTTGAATAGTTGCTTGATTTCGGGTGTTAGACGAGCTTTGAAGTTGATTGTTTGTCTGAGGAAGTGTTGCTCTGAAGGATTGGGCAAGGTGTGCCATTTGTTTGGTAAGGTTGTCAAGTATTTCATCAGTTTGGGTGTATCCAGAATCAATTTGTGATGTTTTAGGAAATTGTAGATGCTGAAGTGATTGAATGTGTAGTGATTGAGGGGCTGCTGATGAAGAAGGATATTGATAAGACTGGACATGTGACGATTGGGCATAGGGTCGAACAGTTGAGACAAATGCAAGTTGATCATTAGTTGTTGGAGTGATTCTTTCAATAATCAGTCGATCTTGTGCAGCATGCTTCTTATGTTGTTTTAAGTATCGAACAGCTGTTCATGATTTGTCACTTTTAGACCTTTGTTAAGTTTAATGGCTATCACAAACCTATCTCATTCATGTGACACGTTGTTCACAAACTTGAAGTTTAGCTGAATGTTAGGCATTGTCATTCTGATATTCCTCCTGTCATTGACCAGCTTGTGAAATCGAACATAGTACTCATTGATGTTTTCACTTGGAAGCATCTTGAACCACTCAAATTCATCCTACAACTGAGATTCTCTGTCTTCTTTGGTGAGTTCAGAACCTGCGAGAAGCATTTTGACGTTGTCCCAAATTGTTTTTGCTTTAATGTTGTGAATGATGAGCTTGTACATGTCTTTGGGTAATCCTTGAAGCACAATATTGGTTGCACGGACATCTGCATCATATTGTTTTTTCTCCATGTCACTAAGATCATCATAAGTACGAGGCCTTTCTGGTCCAAGAAGAACACATCTCTCAGGGGTAGTTCCAAGTGTACTCCTTGTGGTTCCAAGCTCAAATGGTCCTTGATCAATTGACTGAAGAATTTGCAATCCATTTTCCTTTCCTCTACAGTACAATCGGATTTGTTGTGACCATGATTCGTAATCAGTCCTATCGAGCATAGGAGGGCGGGTATCGAAACCGGCTGCTTGAAGATCATCTGAATTATTATACATGGTTGATTACTTGTATTATGATAAACTTTAGATCGGTACAATGATTAGTGATTGTATGTTAAAAGTGGTGATTGATTGTTAGATTATGTGATATGGTGTTTAGGTATGGTTTGGTTTGGTTGAAGATAAGGTAGACAAATCGCAGTGAAGTTCCTTAGTCAAATCTCAAGTTGTTGGAGACAAAACGCAGAGGAGAAGAAATTTTACAAGAGTTTCCTTCTACCAAAATGCAATGTGGGTCTTCAAAGGTGGGCAAAACGCAAGAAGCAAATTGCAGTGAGAAGCACTAGACAAAACGCAACCAGTCCTTGAGACAAAACGCAACCAATCCTTGAGACCAAACGCAACCAAGAAATGAAATGGATAGAGTCTCCCTAGGCAAAACTCAATATAGGTCTTCAACTAGGTAAAACGCAGAGGCAAAACACAGCATCAAAACGCAGGAAGCAAAACGCAGAACCAAAACCCAGAACCAAAACGCAGCTCCTAATAAGACAAAATGTAGTACAGTTGTCCTTTACCTAAACGACAAAACGCAGTGTACTTTTTCTGACAAAACGAAGGAGGCAAAACGAAACCAAGAATATGCCAGTGAGACAAAACGCAGTCAAGAAAAATACGAACTTTTTCACCTAAAAACACCTAAAAATTACCCTTTTGAACGTTTTTGCTTGGTTTCTTTTTCAAAACTTGATCCTAGAAGGCTATAACAACTATAAAAACACTAACTTTAACATCACAAACGTGAGAATCAAAGAGTGTCAAGAATAAGACAATAAACCTTCAAAAACCAAACTTTTGATCTAAACTAACCAAGAAAACGCACATACAATCTATCTAATCATCCCATGGGCTCTGATACCAATTTTTAGAGATTGGATATCATAACACAAGAGAAAGATTAAGGGTTGGCCGAATATTGTAGAGAGAGAAAGTGAGATTTCTAGTGAGAGAAAACATCTTTAGTGTGTGTATTATCAAATAAACAACCAACCCCTTTCCATGGCTGGAAACGGGTATAAATACATGTGTTTAGATGCCCTAATGGGCTATGGTATGGGCTTACAAGTGGGTAAAAGATCCCGCCCAATACCATGAGTCATACGCTTACGATTAAACTACGAACTATGCTATTCTAGACAATACACAGTGTGACCGATTCTTTTTCTTAAACCTAACATGAAGTTTTATGGCAATGTAACATGGCCACCAGTCAACTCGACTTTTGTTTGCCAACAATACCCTAAACGAGTAGTACTCACCCGAAATAGGCAAGCTAATTGTCAATACGTCTTGGCTATAAACATTGGTGGCATTGTTGAGGTTAATCCAAAACTAACCATTTACCCAAGGTTTTCAAGATCGGGATCCTACTCAGGATCATTTTCGTCTTTGCAAGATCGAGATCGTAAGGTCGGATCTGGATCGTAAGATCCTACTATAATGTAATTTTCTTAATAGTCTTTGTAATATTATACAAATCTATGGATTATTATATAACATAAACACAAAATTATATGAATGTTTCATAGGAATGTTGTCGTAAATTAAAATGATAAAATTTTTAAGAAGGTTAACTTGTTCTTTTTTAATATCTAGGAAACACAACACATAAATTCATAATTTTTTAGTTTGTGGTTGGAGAAAAATAAGATCGGGTTGGAGTAGATCTTAAGATCCTATGGTCAAGATATGGATTCTATAAGATCCTAAGCATGCAAAGATCCTACGTAGGATCCGGATCATTTTTGCTTTGCGGTATCATAAAATCGTAAGATCTTAAGATTAGGATCGGGATCTTAACAACCATGCATTTACCCACTACCCGTTCCAACAACTGATCTTTCGTATGTCGACAACATTATTTCGATTCATAGTGATGGAGCACGTCATTCAATGTACATTTCGTTTCATGCCACACTCTTAGCAACTGGCTTAGCTAGCTTCTTTGTAAGTGAATAAGGTAAATGAGGATTTCACTGTAAAACATATTACTCATTTTAATTTTTCAAGATTAAAGAAAAGAGATATATTTTTTACTATATCATATAGATATTGCCCAGCTATTACTACGTATTAGTTTTCAAATGTTATAGATCATAATCCATAAAGTGATGGAATAGGACAAGAAAAGCAATAATCTCCCAATTTTTTAGTGACCAAATACGTAATTATAATCTAGCTAGCTTTGACAAATATGTCAAATCTATAACTTTTTATATTGTTTTGCCAGACATATCCTTTCACAAATATTTCAAATATGACGAAGCTATATATACGAGGATTAAGTCTATAGATAGGTAACCAAGTTACAAAAAATTCTAATGTTAGGTAACGAACTTTGAAAAATACAATTTAAACTCACGAAACTTTCAAATTTAGTTCAAAATAGGTAATAACGGCCAAATTTTGGAAGGGTTACCGACCATACAGGTCACTTTTTTTAATGATACTAAAAGGTCATAGTTGAACTGATGTTCCATTTTTTCTTGAGCAACCCATGTCACCCGCCGCCATCACCCACAACCACCTCAAAACTAATCTTCACAAAAACAAAAACAAAAAAACTAAATCCAAAATCATAAACAACAAAAAAAATTCATTCACATCTGTCCATTGTCCCCTGATCAAACTCTTTCGACTGCCACCTTTTAATTTCATCTTCGTACTCGATTTGGCTACTTCATTGTTAACATGCATGTTTCGATAACTTATCGAATAAACGCCATGATCAGCAGGAGACATTTTGTCCATGGGTAAACAGGATACAGATGAAACTTCATACTGATTGTACATGCCACCGACCCCTTCGTTAGGAGATGATGAAAAGCCATAAAGCCCATTTGAAGGGATGAATTGCTCTTTGTTTTTCTCAAAGTAATGATGAGATGAATTGCTTTGACTACTTTGACCTTGTAAGAACCTACCAATGGCAGTCATTGGAGGAGGAACAAGGAGATGTTTTCGTGAATTCCCATAGTTGGGATAACCACCACCATGATTACCACCTTCCATAGGGTTTGAAGTAAGATTTCTCTATGCAAAGAGAATAGGTTAGATGAAGAGCTTTTGGTTTCAGTATAAGTAAACTTAATAAATGTGGTGACCTATATAGTATTAGTGTTCATCATTGTAATGAGAGCCGTAGGATAGAATCCATCTAACGATTGAGAATGGTTTGTAAGCATAACTCCTAAGCTTCCTCTCATTACAAAATGTTTGCTCTAATTAATCATTTTTATTTTTCATTTATGATTGGTAATTAATAGAAAGGAGAGCATTAAGGGCCTGTTTGATGCTCTGTATTATATTCAAATAAAAGTATAATCGTAGCTTGTTGCCTTGTTGAGTAATCTATAATGATTCGTAACAGTATAATAGTGGCCCGTAATGCTGATGTGGCACTCAAAACGGTCAGATTGCCTATTTCAACAAGTCATAACAAGTTTCGTGGGTTTAAAAAGTATTTTTCAAAGTTCGTTACCTAACATTATAAATTTTTAAAACTTGGTTACCTATCTATAGACTTAACCCTATATATGATTATGTAATACCTAAAACATTACCAACAACAAAAATCTCTTATGATACACAAGTAGGAAGAGATTAGGAAGAGATCGCCATTGGTTAGAGTCGCCCATCCGGTGTTATCACCAACTGTGTAGGTTGCCATATCCAAAGCATGACAAAATGGCTATTTCTCTCCATCATATCTTTAAGCTAAAATGACGTTCTTATGTCTTTGTTAGAAACTAGCTATAGTAAGAGCGACAAATGAATAATGAAAAACCATCTTCTAATAGTCTGGAATAATAACAAAACTCGCAATTACCAAAAGGGGTGAAAGAGAATACAAGATGATTATCAGCACCATGTACACGTTTTCACCCTTAATAACCTTATGTTTAAATACCTACATTTCTTTCGTTTTATCCTCCGACATGGGACACACGTATAGCTATCACAATTTTTGCATACTAAGTATGACAAGAAGATGGGCGAAAATTACGAAACAGGACACATTTCGAAATTGTTTTCACGCAGAGGACAAAAAAAAGGGAATTACCAAAAAGGACATAGATGTCGCTCAACATTTCGAGAGGTATTTAACATTTTGAGCGAAATTACAAGTGTCGGGCTGGTATCGATTTTAAAAAAAAAATATAGATTTCGCTCAAAAGGTTGAGCGACATTCATTTAATTCGAGCGACATGTAATATTCGGTGGGCCTAATTTCTCATATATCGCTCAAAAAAGGTTGTTTTTTAAGTTGACATGTTTTTTAGGGTTAAGGTTTTGGGTTAGGGTTTTGTATATAATTGTTTTTTTTAGGGTTAAGGTTTTGGTTGGTTAGGGTTAAGGTTTTGAAAGTGAATATGTGTAATGTTCGTGAATGTTTTATTAACTGTATATGTTTTATATAAATGTTTTTTTTTCGTGAATTGTGTTGTCTTTGATGGCCGCTACGTAATGAAAAAAAAATGGTTGAAAATAAAGTTATTATGAATACGATATGATGTTTCAAAGTGTGGCACTCGTGTGTTTTTTGTTATTTTTGTTTTTTTTTTGTTTGCTAAATTTAAATGAATTCAATTTTTATACTTTGAAAATTTCTAATTAAAAACATAAAAGTAACATTATCAATTAGAATCATTACAACATAAGAGTAACATTATCAATTTGTTCCTCCAAAATAGCTTCTTCATCAATTGCTTTTTGTAGTTTCATGAGGACAGTTAATCTAACGTCATTCGGGTTATTAGCCATAGTAGAAAATGAGAAAATAAGGCGAATTTTTGTTATGAAACAAGGAGACCCTGATTTATGTCTATATATAAGCTGATATTTATGGAGTTGAATTGTCACATCATGTCATAGAGTGTGTTAAATTTTGAGAGATAAACAAGCATGTCATTGATTAGTCTTATCATTGCATTAAAAAGCAATTGACTTGTCAAATCATGTCACAAATCGCTTAAATGGTTAAGCGATAAACAAATTTGTCATTGTCTAGTCTTATCAGCTGCAGTAAAAAATAGTTGAATTTAGTCATAATTTAAAAAAAAAGTTACGACCATAAACAAAATTTCCATTGATTACTAAATTGACATTATTCATTCAAATTATAATTCAAATAAGAAAACAACAAGTTACTTTGTAGACGTCTAACCTTATTCTTAGGAAATGAAAACATAAAAAAGACAACAAACAACTACAAACATGGTTTGCATAGTACTGTTTGAAGCTACATGGTTTTAGATTCTATATTGCCCTGTAATTGTCGATGCATTTTTGCTTTTCATCAATGCTTCTCAACAAATCGTCTCTTGTTGTCCTCAAGTTGTGTGTGATACGTATATCTGACTCATGGGTCATTAGCAAAGCATGTAAACCATAGGTATTAAGACTCGTTAATGGCATAGCATGCAACATCGCCGTATGGATTTCACGAATACGCATTTGCTCAGCAACACGAGTCAATTCGCACGACAACTTATTCGCAAGTGTGACTTCAGCTTGTAGTTCTATTTCCAATTTTTTAAGAAGTGTTTGACGCACTGAATTTGCAGAATAGGCCATAGGTTTTGATGATTATAGAAGTTGTGTGTGTGAGAGTATAGTGGATTATGAATGCTATGCTAGTTGATATTATGGAAAATGTATAGGTGGTGGTTGTTATCATGTCTTTGTCATATAAATGGCTGAAAAATCCAAATGACTTAGATGACTTATCCAATCTGTCAGATATCGCTTAATTTTTTATGTGATACAACGACTTTGGCATTAAGTTGTCTTGTCATGTAGTTAAGTTAGTATAGTGCATAGATCACATGGGGAAACCACTGGAAGTATTGAGAAATAAGGATTATTTAAAAAAAATACAAACGACTAGAACTATTGAGAAACATAGGAAAAAACATGCTTAAACCGTATGTGATACATCATGCATAATCATTACTTGTACATACGATTCTTCCATATTTCTGTATGATAGTGAACTTCTTTAGTTTCCTCGTCTTCAAAGTATTATTGTTCCGCCCATTCAATCATTTGATCATAAGTGTAATCATTTTGTGTAACCTCCTTTCTTTCCTCTTCACTGTCACTTGTGTAGTCAGTTATGACATGATTCATCATTTGTGCCAAGTCTGCATTTGGGTATATATATTTGTGTATAATAAAATTTACACCGATGTAGTCAATGTAAATTTCTAATTTTCCTCGTGCTGAAGATATATCAAACATCACATGCATATCGTAGTTGTTTCTTAGTTTGATGGTGATTGAGAAGCCATTGTGTGGTACTATATAATAAAGAGCATTAATATTTTTACCAAGAATATTAAACAAATATTATTTCATCTCTTGTAGTTTCATTCTTGGAATGGTGATGTTCATTGTTCCACCATTGACATAAACCGGGTCTCTTTTGTCGCCGATCACCAATTGCCCATTATTATGAACAAGAAAATTGAAAATGGTTTGCGTATAGGGTTTAGTAGGTTTTGTTTTATCAATAAAGCCTAGTTTACCAAGTAATTCATAGTAATCGAACCTTTTGTTTTGTTTCTGCATTTGATGTAGATAGCGGAGTGACTCTTTTTGTTTTAATATTGTTTCTTCGGAAATGATACCTGCAAAAGATTTTTCCAAAGAACCATCGTTTGGAATCAACACCGTGCTTAAATCTATGGGATGATGAGCAGCGTAAATCTAGAGCTTTCCAGCAACTTTTGCAATGTCGTACATAACATTAGTATCATAATCATTCTTAATTGCTTTAAGACCTGATAACGTGTGGTTTGATGGCAACGTGTAATATAGAGTAGTGAAGCGTTTAGGGATTTTTCTGGTAAGATAACTAACCATATCTTCAAAATCCATTGCTGGAACATTAATATTTAGTACTGAACCATCTTGATAGGTTAGTGGGTTAAGTTTAAATTCGCCGTGGTGGTTTACATCGAACAAGAAAGTAGTATTAGTAGATGTCGACATCCGGTGAAAGAAAGAAGATTGAATAGAATTATAATCGTTGGAAACACATACTTGTACACATGTATATTTATACTAATAAAATTGATAGCATAAAGTTGTCAAGTCATGTCGTTGTCAGAATTGATAAGTCATTTCAATGTCTGCAATGATGATACAAAATGAAAATCATAATACAACAACACAATCATAAAAGAGAACTAGTTAGTAACTAGAAAAATAATTTTTTTGAACAAGAAGGTCTTTCTTGATTAACCTTTTGGTTACCCTCATATTTGGACAGGTCGGCCGCGACAAGTGGGGATAACTCCACCCGAGAAACGTACACATGTAATCGGTTATGTTGAGTTTGAGTATACGTGAGTATCAATTCGTTATCTTGTATAGCATCATCCAATGGTATAAGACCTGAATCCAAACTACAACTTGGTTTCTTGATATAAAGAAACGTTGCCGAGTTTTCATCGTAACCCAAACAGTTGGTTAAGATTAACTTCATTTGATTGGTAGAAAAGCTTTCTAACTCTACCGGATCTATGGTGGCAACCATCCCATCAACAAATCTTCGTCCAGGCGGGGTAGTGAACCTTCCATAATGGTGCAGTAGCACTTTGAAGGTCATTGTTTGATTTTTAATATTTGTGTATGAAACAATGTAATGTTGGTGTTGAAGTTGAAACCCAACAATGTTGTTTATATATTGTGACCAACTACTGTATTTATTATACAACATGTCATTGAATGCCTTATTTGTACAATTATTTTAGGGTTAAATTAATTACTTCTAAAACAACAAGCACAAATATATCGGTTATACTATATAATGAGGTTTCCCGATATTACAAGAGGAGTTTCTAGGTGTGAGATATGAATGGACTCTGGAAGTTGGTTCTCTTAACAAACAACTCGGTATTGTCAAGTTCGTGGAATTCGATGGTTAATCATATACAAACGAAACAAGGCATGCTAATATTGTAACAAGAACCCACTCAACATTAAAAAAATATAGTCACTAACACAACCCAGAAATAAACCACTTACTGTTGTTTGCCCAACACGATAGTTTTATATTATTGACTCACGTGGCAAAACAGGTATTTCTCAAGACTGGGCCAAGATTCGAGCTCAAAGATAAACGAACACTGCCTTGGTCCTGCTCCTATTTCACCATAGAAATATTTAGAAAAGGTTGGGTCTAAGTGCGGACCGGACACCCAAAAACACAAACAATTTTTCTTATTTCTGGCTGAATAGTTCATGTAAGGGATTACTCTTCCAAATAGATTTTATTATCGGATGGGGTTCCAAAGATTTGCCCCCATATGAGAAAAAATATGAACACCAACCATACCCATTCAGAGGTGTTAATTGGTGTCAGATGACAGAAAGATAAAGATTTGTATTTAATAATGGGGTGTTAGACATTTGTTAATGCTATAGAGCACATAAAACCTTCGGTACTGCGCTTATAGGCATAAATTAAAACAACTCGTATCACATTGTCGAGGATCCCATAATCACGGGATGAATATGGAACTGTGTCTATTGTGAGAACTTACATATGATTGGGACACCTACGGAAATGTAATAAAAACATTAGTTCGGAAGTTTATTAATTATTGATTTATTTGGATTTCAAAAGGTAAAGGAGTCTGAACATTATGACGATATTATAAATAAGATGTTGTTGAAGATTGGTTTATTTGAGATGTGTATTATTATCAGTTACAAAATAGGCTTAAATAAAGAAAAGCATCTTTTGTGTAACATAGTGTTTTACTAGTCTACAGTTATTATCAAATCTACAAAGGTGTTGTCAACTCGTTGTCATTTAAGTATGAAACAAAAAAATATCATAAGTCGTCAAAATATTGAGTGATATATTGAACTTGTCAACTATTGTCATTTAAAAAGAAAAAAACTAAACTGTCATAAGAGTCTCTCGAATTATTTAGTGATCATTATTTAAGTGTCAGTGATTTACAAACTCATTGTCATTTAAAAGAAACAAAACCTGTCATAAGTCGCGCGAAATATTGAGTGATATATTTGAGGTAAGCGATTTGTCATATTATTGTCATTACAACATTGATAGCATATATTACAAAATAACAGGACAACAAAGAAGTTAAACTAAATTAGTTAAACCAACTATTTGAACAATTATTGTTTAAATCATCTAGATGTTGAGTCCCATATTGTTGGGAATCATATTGTTCATTCCATATGAGGAAGGTGTGGTGGTATTGATTATGATGTATGGTTTGCCAATTGGTATAGTAACATCACCATATGGGCTGTGATGGATATTGGTTATAGCTTAGGAAGAATTGTGATTCATAGGATTGATTTTTCGGTGGTAGAAGACGGGTTGATTCAGGTACATGAGCTCATTTGACAATTGATATTTTGCATTTATCACGTTTGTGGCCATCTTGTTTGCATTTGCTACAATGTATACTTTGTGGCTCCTCACCTTGAGATCGTATGCGGTTTGTATTTTTTGGCCGACCCGGTTGTGGTTTGTGTCATGCGAGGACGATTAGCTGATGTATTTTGCTCGGATATCCCATTCTTGCATTTCTCCAATGGAAATGTATTGATTCAGGTACGTAGCTGATATGTGTCTTTTTTTTAACCAATCAGATACATATTAACACATACGTTAAACCCAAAATACAACCTGGTCAAAGCTAAACATGACCACTAGGTTCCCAGAAAGTTGCATTTGCGACATTCAAATCATCGCGGTTTCAAGTTGACTTGACGATTATATAAGCCCATCAAATACTACTTGGTATACATAGCTGATTGACCCCGTGAACATTACATGTGGCGCTTTTTAGTTTTCTTTTATGATCCTTTATGCGCTGCCAATAAGTTATGTTTCTTACTTCATGTTTTCTTGCATGAATACATACAAAAATATTGAGACTAATTAGTTCCATATTAAAAAATATAATAGTGATAAGTGTAATCTAAACACTTTCAGCGAGAAGCTCCTGTTAGTTTTTGACGTTTTAAAGTACATTTTACAGCATTGGCTACGATATCGTCTCTGCCACATTAAAACCGGTAGCTTTTATTTATTACACTACACGCTATTAACAGATTCACACACTATGCGTGTATGTAATTGGTAACAGACTAGTGGGCAATGTGCTCTTGACCATCGTTGTGTTCCAGACTTGGCAAAGCTTAATGGTATGCATCAGGTTGAACAACTTGCATTATGTTCATGTTGGCTGTAAATTCATCTGGTGTATACGTCTTGCATATTTTCCAAAATAAACCTTTTGTTGTTTTCTTTTTCAAACGATTAAGTTCATATTAGATGGATCGACAACATACAACTATGATAGGATAAGGGAATTTTGTGTAATGCAAAGCTATGGCAGGATGCCTAATAAGATATGAAAAGGCAAATTTGATGTGATCTCGCCTATGATTCTTTAAGTTCGACATCCACCCATGACCCAACATGGACAAGTTTCCCCCACTTGCATATACCAAAAGCCAACTGGCACAATTTGGTTCGTTTCCTCATCCCAACAGCTACCCCCCCCACCAAATTTGTACCCTTGTATTTACCTTTAAATGTGCCGCATCGATTATAAGAAATGGGGCGCTAGATAATTCAAGACAGTACGGATTCTGATATAAAATATTAGTATCAACAAATGTGTATATTAACCTTATTATCAGTTTTTTATCCAAAAATGGAATATCATTACTTACTCGGCAATACAAGGGTAATGAATAACAATATCCCGAAAACTTCCATTGTGTCGTCTTGTTTTGATATGAGTGTGGTACGACCCTTGTTTTTTCTTTCAAGATTGTATGAAAATATTAGGGAAAGCATTTCAAATGATTAAACGGTGGGACCCCTTATCTGATCTAACGCCAATAATCCTTTCCCCTCCTCGCTTGTTGGTGAAGATATTATTCTAGTTTTGTATTCTATCACAAATTCATGTTGTTTATTCTTTCCTTTCAAAACACGCTATCTATCTTGTAACTTAGGATTGAGAATGTGAGCAATGAACTTTTTTGTTTGCATTCGCACGCATGATTAGGATAAGTGTTTGAGTGTTTGGGACACGTGTGACACATCATTCATCAGTATTATTTTGAACAAATATGTATTTACCCCAAAGCTTAGCATGAATTGACCATTGCACATTCTCATATAAATGATAACATTTTCGTTAATACTATTCGATTGGTTTGATTTGTGATACAAATTGGTAAACCTCTTTGTTATAGCTCTTTAACCTAAAACAGAGCTCAAGTCTAAGCTTCCTTATTGTCAAAAGTATTACCAATTTTTACTTCTGAATCTTTTTTATAATGCGTAGAAATCTGTTGGTTTGGACTTGTATAATGGTGTTTCTGCAATGTCAGGCTTAAAATGTCATTGAAAATTTTTAATTTTATGTAATAAAAGGTTGTGGGCTTCTCATCTACACCATCAAAGCAATCTTTTGTTCATTTTCTTTTTCGTCATCTTGTTCCGCGAACGCAATGGAAGATTCTGTTTTGTTGAAATTAGGGTCATTTTTATGATACAAATTCATTGCTTTTAGCATCTTATATTCGAATTGAACTATGGGTCATCATTTGAAATAAGACGTATTTCGTATGATTGGTATGAAAAATAATGTGTCCCTTTCTTCATTAGATGAACAAGCGATGTTTTGCCTCCAAAGTGCGACTGTTCACATAAAAATTGTTAACAATATGATTTTGATTCGTTGACATAAAATTGATAGTTTCTTGTGTTTTTTTAGATTGACAAACATACAAATGTGTTATTTCATCACTTCTACAAGCACAGTCAACAAAAATTTTTACCTCTTCGTTGTCTGTGATTTCCATCCTACTATCAAATGAAGGGAGACTAACGATATATTTATTCGGGTCATCTTTTCCATATTAAATTTCTTCTTAAGCAATTTCGTGTAACTTTGCCTGTAGACATATCCATCATACATATGCAGCCTCGCTCCGTTTCCCTGAAATGTATTAAAACTCTAAAACTTTACATTTGCAATTCAATATTTCGTGTAAGATTGAATTATGATGGTGGTTGATTGTTACACATCGGTTAATAGATGTATGCATTCAAGTGTAACATATTGTTTTCCTATCTAACAGTGTATTATTAATTCAACAATGTGTTGTCAACTCGTTGTCATTAGAAACAAAACAAAAACTGTCATAATTCGCCTGAAATATTGAGTGATATATTTACAACGCTCGAAATATTGAGTAAGTCGCTGAAAATATTGAGTGATATATTTAAGTGACTTGTCTCATTTAAACAAAACAAAAATTGTCATAAGTTGCTCGAAATATTGAGTGATATATTTAAGTGTCAGTGACTTGTCATTGTCAAACTCATGATACAAAAATACTGCCCTTATCCCTCTATTAAAATCCCAAACAACCCAACCCCCCCCACTATAATAAGTCGCTCGAATTATTGGTGATATATTTAAGTGTCAGTGAACTTGTCTTTGTCAACTCATGATCAAATTCTGGTCATCAGTATTTTGAGTGTATATATTTATGTGTCAGGACTGGTCATTGTAAACTCAATGAAACATAAAACTGTAATAAGTCTTTGAGCGATTTATTTTAAGTGTCAGTGACATTGTCATTGCTCAACTCTTGAAACAATAAACTGATAATAAGTCCTCCGATAAAATTGAGTGACTATTATTTAAGTGTTGTCATACTCAACTTGTCATTTAAAAGAAACTTTGTCAAGTTCATTGTCTAAGTCGCTCAAAATTTATTAAGTCATATATTTGATTAAACTTGCAAGTCATTGTCTTGTTTTAATTATTAGACATCTAAACTTTTACTCTTATATAAGTTACTCCATTTTTACGCAATAACTTCTAATTCTACTAATAATAATGATACCATTGTTCAATTAACGATAATGATACAATGGGAACTGGAGTCTTGATATAGTGATTGCTGATTCTATTTAACACCCTGTGGATGCACCCCTGCTTATAGAACTCGGTTTTGACCAAGTCCCTCAAAACCCCAAATCAACAGTTAGGATAATCCCGCTCATGTATGTACTGTTCAACTAGACACACCTCAATCGGGTATTGTCAAAATCCAGTTAGGATATTACCCGGGGTTCCTGGGGTATTGTTCAGTAAAGCCAAGATGCCTTAAAGAAAATAGTTTTCATTCTTGATGTCGGACGCGGCTTTAATGTCGACACTCAATGAATTATGCATAACTAGTTGAGGATGTGTTGAGGTTGATGATTTTAATAGTGGGGCTTGGGTTAGTGCCACTAACTATATTATTCGCTAATGGTGGCATTGTATGGATTGTTTGGGAGACATTTGAAAATTTCTAAAATAGGGAAAACTTGACCAAGGTGTTTGCTATTGTAAAGTCTTGCTTCTTCCGACTGTGCCTTGGCGATATCACGGGACTATGTAGTCAGACTTCTTTCGGGCTCAATACCTGGAACAGTACATCATCCAAATGTATTCGGTGAAGGTGGGTTATGGAAGGATATATAAATTAGAGCTGCTTTGATACTTGCTAATGTTTCAGTTTTTTCTTCCTAAAACCATCAATGCGATTACCTTAAACATTACTAAGAGAAACGTGGTTATGTTTTCGCGTAAGGATACGGTTACTTGGGAGTAGCCGTGGTTAATCTCATTTCCTTTTATTATTATTATGTATTTGTATTGTGATTCTTTTATTATTATGTACACGTTTTTATTAGAATTATGTTATGTTTTATTGATAATTGAGAGATTTTTACAACCATTTGTGACTACAGAAGTGTACTGCTTATTATTTCGTCTTTGCCTACATTTATACTTTGTCTTTTTTAAGGCATCTACCAAACTCTGAATTACGTGGACAATAACGAAGTTAATTGTTAAATAACATACAATTCATTTTCATTTTCTTACGTTACATAATATTTTATATACTTAAACTAATCATAGCCACATTCTTGAGTATCCTCACATCGACAGGTTGTACAACCGTACTAGAAACATTTGAAACTTCTAAAGTTCGCTGAATAGAAAATAATTTGTTCAACGTTATATTATACTGGCAGACCGACCCCATAAAAGGCTTTCTATCCACCCAACACGTTAACAACTCCACATCCGACCTCGTTCATGTTGTGGGGATCGCGATCACAAACCGTCATGTTACTAACACGAATCTTGTTTGGTTGACAGCCCTGTCCTGCCGATTAAAAGTGCCCAGCTTTTTCCTAACAGAGGACATTCAAACACATTGGCTACATTTCGATATATGATCCATTTAAAAGTTTCTTTCGATGATGGGTTATTAAAAGAGTCGATACATGAATTGTGGACCACCGTAAATTTAGTACCACCCGGGTTACACAGTGATCTCCTCAGAATTGTATGGGCATTATTAGACCTACAAAGATAATTCAATTAATTCAATTTCATTAATTATGAAATACTTATCGTATTTAACCACAATACTTACAATATATACTTTCATCCCAAGAAGCTCGTAGGGACCGCGTACGATCATCCAAACATTCCTCATAAGAGTATTGAAAAATCACAGGTCTCTATCACCGGAACTTGTTTGACTTCTTCTATCAATGGCTGACTAAGTCCCTGTTTTGGCAACTGTATAATCGAGAACCAGGTGGCCTATCTTCTATCTATCAACTCCATGTTCCCCAAAAATTGATTTGCTGATTAAAATATCAAATACATATCTATTGTTCTTGTTATAAACATAATTTTTATATGTTTTTTTATAACATTAATTCTAAATAACTTTAATCTCCGAAATCCACAGCAAAATGTTGATAGTTATTCTTGTATCATTATCTCCCTTACACTCGTAAAGGAACTCTAGGTCTCGGCTCACAAAACAGATCCCTCAACTCATGAAATCCTTTAAATTCCGCAATCTAAAAAATACTGTTTCGGCGGATCCAAAGAAAAGTTCATACTGTCTAAACTTAGCTGGGTTTCGGACTCAACCTAAACTACACCAGAATTAAAAAAAATATATTAAACATTTCTTATAACTTAGTTATTATATTCAATTAATACCTTAAATTTACCTTATTATGGGTCACAAGTATATGTAATGAAATGTAGACTTCGGTATCATGTGACACCTCATATAATCCAGACATATCTTCCGACGGCTGAATTTAAAATCAACTTACCCGCTTTTCTTTATATTAAGAAGCTGAGAATACTTTGTCGCTCATCGTCTTATTCCATAGTATTATTAGAACCGCTTCTTAGGTGCAGACCCTTAGTTTTGGAATACAAGTGAATTCGGGCTAAGCTGATATTGCTTGGAATGTATCTCTCTTACCTCGTGCATTTCAGCTAGATAGCAGATAAGAAAAAAAAAAAAAATTTCATTTATTGGTATATATCATTAGTTATAACTATTAGATACAACCTCAATCAAGAATTATGTTATTTGGATTCCCGATTGGACTTACCAACATCATGATTTGTGATTGCGACCCGCCCATGATTGGTAGAAGACATGGGGCAAATCCTCTGTTGTGAACAGAGGGGTTCACAATATGAGGCGTGACGGGGAATATCTGAGGGGACGCGCAGGATTGGTAGAAGACCAGGGGCAATTACCTTGTAGTGGTCATAGGAGGTCGCAATTTTCGGTGTGCCTGATAGAGAGGTTGAATGCGCCTGGACGATGATTGGCGTCCTCAAACGTCTCGGTACGTGGGGTCCTTCTGTGGACATGTCAAAATAAATCGACAATGCTCTGACGCTGCGTTAAGGTTTTAGGCACGTCCTGTTGCAACCCCTATATACAAAGATCAATACTGTATATTTTGTTAGTTTTAAATTACTAAATGAAGATTTTATTAATAATATACAATACTTCTTCCCCCCTACCACCTCCCAACCCACCCCCCCCCCACAGTGTTTGAAGACGCTAAAATCAAAGTCGGATTAACCCATAGTGTTCCAGGAATTCATCGGTTTTGGTTGTGAATTGTCCTTGCATTTTAAATATTTAAAACAATTATTTACAAACATGATATTTTCTTTATATATTTTACATAGCGAATTTAAACGTAGACAAAATTTACCTGGTAAAACTGATACACCTTTCTTCAGCATCTTTTCGTGGGCTTCTTTCTTTTTCTTAAACTACTTTATAGAATTAAATCAATTCATCATAACGTGGATCAAGGTTTTGAACATTAAAATAGAATTGGTCTGTTTTTACAGGCGTCCCCAGTGTTCGATGTTGCTTCATGTTTACGGAACATCATAAAAATTCTCGTCTTCGTTCCCACCAACTATGCTCTAGCCTCATAGGCATCTTGGTCTCATCTTCCTATTAGGTCGTGCTCACTTAAATATCTAAAAGGACTAATTAAACTAAACATTAAACATACCTAATCCAATAACACATTATAATAGTAGATCAAAAATAAACTGAATAATTAAATGATATACCTCACATAAAAAAAATTAACGGAAGATAATTTTTGTTGGAATGTCGTAACTCTTGACCACGCCAACTGATCTGGGATTTACACTTGTTGGCATTATTCCTAAGGGACGGTTACGTTCATACAGCTTCCATTATCCACGTCTTAAAAAAATAATTCTTTACAATTCGTTAACTTATACCATACACTTAATAATTACGAATTATAAATAAGTAATATTAAACGGGCCCCATGTAAGCACGGACCAATGCTATTCTTAGCAGCACGAGGAATATGGACGTATTTTGGGCCTGCATCTCATTTTTTAGCACGCATACTATGTTCGCCTATTTTCTAACTGGTAGTACATTTGTGTCCCCCAAACCAAAGTACCACAAGGATAAATTTCCCAAGTTCATTTTTCATCTATTAACCTCATACACACACCAATCTGGGATTTATGTGTCTACTGAAACCTAATAATACTCAAAATACTAAAAACAGCTAACTGACAAAACAGCAACAGCAAACTCGTAATGAGGTTATCAAACTCTTCACCAGTTTATAATATCTAACAACATTTGACCATTTACTGCCACCTTCTTTATCTGAGTTAACAACCTAGGTCTCCTATTTGGTTTAGGCCAACTTAATAGCGTTCCACTACACATTCAGGACCAAACCTTAACCAGTTATGGAGGCAAAACTCCTTCCCGCCCAAATCTATGCATATTGACCATTTAAATTGTAAGTAACAGAGGAACGACAACTGTGTCTTCAGGTGACCTCTCAATTCGACGGACAAACTAATAAAAATGTATTAATACACACATTCTCTTGAGAATCTTCTAAATCTAACAACCAACCAAAATCACGTTTTCCCTAATATAATTCTTCACTAAAAGTGTTCCTAAATTTTTTTCTAATCTTTTAATATACGTTAGCTTCACTTCCTACTCGTCAAAACTCACCGGATCATCCTAAAACAATCATAATAGTATATATTAATTCACATATATATAACAATTTAAAACATAACTAATGATAATGTAATCAATACACAAAATAAAAAATAACAATTAAAGAACACTAACCTCGTATTCCCATATTCATACTACACTACTCCAAATACCAAATAACAACCACAACAGCACGACACTCCACCACCACTTAGAACCACACAGCCCCACCACAACACCACCACAACAGGAGCACCACCACCAGAAGCACTACACTAACCAGCAAAACACACACCACATCCACCTACTACCATTTTTTTCTTCGGGCACAACATCAGAAGCAACTTTTTTTCTTATAAACACTATCAATGATAATTTCGGTGATAAAAACCAAAATTCAGAGAGACATGATTATATTAAAAATCCAACCTGCTTGTTTAGTCCATTTAAAACCTGTCCAATCAACTTAATCTTCCCCAGGCAAATGTCGCTGAATTTATATTTGTACATGTAGCTCAACCCTTTTGATCGCGAAATCTATAATTTTTTTTTTTAAAAATCGTCTACCAGCCGACACTTGTAATTTCGCGTCAAAATGTTAGAATACCTCTCTCGAAATAACATGTTTGAGCGACATCTATGTCCCTTTTTGGTAATTCCTTTTTTTTTTTGTCCTTGTTGAACACAATTTCGAATATGTGTCTGTTTCGTAATTTTCGCCTCTCGTGAGAAACTTTGCTATAGTAAGAGCGACAATGAATAAATGAAAAAACAATCCATCTTCTAATAGTCTGAATAATAACAAAACTCCGGCAGATACCAAAAGGGGTGTAAAGAGATACAAGATTGATTTCAGCACCATGTACACGTTTCACCCTTATAATCTTATGTTAAATACCCTTAACTTTTCTTTCGTTTTTATCCCTCGACATGGGACACAAGTATAGCTATCACACATTTTCGCTTACTAAGTATGACAAAGTAGATGGTAGTTTTTTTTTTTTTTTTTGAACGGCATACTTTTATTAAAAACTAGTAAGGAGCTAGCAAACCATTTTTCAAAAGAATTTAGATAAGGATGTTGTAACACCAACTATTCCCATTCTAAAAGAATCGATTACTCCTTGAATGGACACCATAAAAACGTACGAGAACACAAATGTCATCAAAACAAAAACATTCCTTCGGAGGATTTTGAGAGGAAACCAAAACATGATTACGAAAAAACAACTATGCTCCTACACGCTGTGCTAAAAGGGACCCCTTCAATATATAGATCTTATGGAACGAATTCAACTGTTGGCATCTTGAAACCTCGATAGCACATTCAATATATCCAAATTTAAGAATGCTCTAATTTGGGCATTAAGGTGGTGTTATCTTGTTTATTTGTAGTTATTTCCAAGGTTATTTAATAGCGTGAGGCCTGTGGAGGATATGCACCAAGACATACACCTTATTATGCAGATTTAGGGAGTCATGACATTTTTTAACGGCATGACTTTTAACGCGGCCATAAATATGATAAATATTTTTTAAATTTATATTTATTCATATTTCAAATATAGCGAGTTATACAAAAAGTGATCATACATATGTATTAAAGTCAAATACACTTATTTGTAAATAATCTTTTTCAGCCTTCTATAAAAAAATGTTAATCAAAATTGAAGTATCAAAAAAGCCTACACGCTCATTTTCTTATCGCGGTTATCATTTTTTTTTATCTTGCTCAATCTAACAGTCAAGCTTAAGCCTAACGCTTAGTATAATGCGTGCGCATGCAGTGTCACGCCTCGCGCCTTTGTGAGGCTATCAACGTCGTCATGACATACCTTTTAAAAACCCTGGTTATATCTAGGCATTTTTTAGGGACAACGAGTTGGTGTAAATTTACACTACAAGATAAAGGTCATTTTGACAGACACTTTTTTTTACAGACGACATATAAAGTAAGTGTAAGCAAACGTCCACATTATCCTTTCAATTTTTATAAAAGTGTAATGCTTAGACTAAGTTTTTATCACACATATAAAGAAAGTGTAGGCAAAGTGTAAGTTTTGCTTACAATATTATTAAATAAGTGTTAGGATATTTTGATGTTTATACCTACAATTTTTATAAAGTTTTTGTAGAAGTTTTAGTTTATCCTACACTTTTTAATAAGTAGGTTGTGAGCAAATGTATTCTTTTACTCTACACCTTTTAATGTGAGCAAATGTACAGTTTTAATCATTACAAATTTAACTAGTGTGGGTAACTGTACAATTTTACTCGGAGGTATGCAACTAGCGATTTGAATAACCGAATCGAAATAACCGAGTCGGATCACGGGCCTCAACCCAAATATGAATCCTTAAACCCAAGTCGTACCGGTCGTACCCAAACCGAGCAGAACCGGTCTTTGATCGCTAACGAACCGCAAACACGAGTCGCAAAAACCGGTCGTCCCATAAACCGAACAGAGGAAAATCCGGCCGGACCGGTCAACAGTAACCAGAACTGGAAACACCCCAGTCGATCGCCGATCCAACCCAAACGAACAGAAATCACCCTAACAGCATCTAAAAAGCCAATAATCGGTTCAGTTCCGGTTTTGAGTTGACTCGGTTCACTTGATTCAATTCTAGGTTCATGCGTTTGCCTTATTTTACCACGATGACCAGGCTATAGTTTTTACTACTCTCTTAAAAAGATATGATAATAATATAAATATTTATATCATAGAGATAATACTTTTTTCTAGTATTGATTAAAAAAGAGTTAGTATAAGAAAGATGCATATATTTTTAAGAAAGGTTTACTATTGGAAAATCTAAAGAGTTATTATGATCTACAAAAAGAGTACCCCCACATCATAACCGCACCTCTCTAATTATATATTAAACATCTCACCTGCGCTCCCCCAAATCTCTTCAAACATCTCACCTACGTTTAACAAACTCATCAAACCTCTCACAAAACGTCAGGTATACATTTTGTTAACTAGTTGAATTTGTTAATTAGTTGATTTCGTTAATTACGCGTATTTGGTTAATTAGTTGAATTTGAAATGAAATTTAGTTGAATTTAGTTGTGATTTATTGAATTTGAGCTCTAAAATTGTTGTGTTAACTGTTGCTTATAAGGTGTTTGATGATATGCCTGACTTAAATTAGTTATTAAATTAGTTAACTAGAGGTCAGTAAATTTTAAAAGATAGCTGAATTTGATGCATGCAAGGTGTTTGATCATATGCTTAAATTCGTAATCCCAAGATTGAATTTGGAAACGAGGCTACTATACTTTGTTTTTTTTGAAACAAAGTAGAATTATCTCTAGTGAAAATATGTATTTAGATGAAACAGCCATTGAAATGATGGCTATATACAGTGGATTCGGTGTATGTAGGATAGGGATGTTAAAAGAGATTGTTTTAGTTTTGAATGAAAGTTGAAAGCGCGTATGTGATATGAGGCGCTTTTGGATTATGTTTTGTTAAGCATATCACCATCACCAGAACTAAACTTGGATA
Source organism: Tanacetum coccineum (assembly GCA_026074375.1). Classification (NCBI taxonomy): domain Eukaryota; kingdom Viridiplantae; phylum Streptophyta; class Magnoliopsida; order Asterales; family Asteraceae; genus Tanacetum; species Tanacetum coccineum. Next base: position 163,172 of record BQNB010000023.1, on the reverse strand, counting down.
GTGTTTACTGTTTGTTATGTACTAGTTTGCAGTTATCTAGATTTACCTTTCAATGTTTCAAATCTAGTGATTTACGGATTTACACTTTCGGTAGTAGTGTGTGTGCATATGAAACATATATACAAATCTCATCAACAATGACGTCATGTGATAGACTAGTTAATATCGGCTAGTGATTCATGTTTGCTCTTAGCATAAATAACTAAGTTGAACAAGATGAAACTGTGTAGTTATATATTGATGGCAATACAGATAGATTGATATTTCTTGATGGTTGTTTAAGCTCTGATGGATAGATCTTGGATGTATCTTGCACCGAGAGCAAGTGCACAATATGTACAAGGCGTAGAATCTTTTTTAGACTTTGCTTTTGAGAAAACAAGAAATCATGGGAAGATTTTGTGTCCGTGCATTGATTGTGTTAGTATGTCATTCCTTACAAGAGCAGTAGTGTACGATCACCTCATCATGTTCGGGTTTCAAAAAAAATTACCAGCAATTTGGAAAGTATCAGGGGAAGTTTGTAAAGTGGGAGCATACATCATCTTAGTATGATGTCTGTGGATGAAGGATTATTTATCGACCCGACATGGGCATGGGTTATTAGGTGACCTATTCCTAGCTGACCCGTTGGAAAGTCCGCATACATTTAGATGAAAATGAATAAACGCTGGTCACTAATAAAACAGTGAGCCATGGATAAAAAATGAGAAAAAGAAATTTTGATGATTTATTAGGAAAAGTTGAGCAAAAAATCTACATGGATGCTAAGTATACCAAGTTATCTTGTTTGGTTCATCTATATCATTTAAAGAGCTTGAATGGTTGGAGCAATAAGTCATTCTCAATGTTGCTAGAGTTCTTACACGATTTGTTGCCTATCGGGAATCTGATGCCAAAAACTACGCATCATGTCAAAAAGATTCTAGCAAATTTAGGACTTAGTTATGAAAAAATTCATGCATGTCCAAATGGGTGCATGTTATTTTGGGATGGTAATGAGAAAGAAGAAGTATGTTCCATTTGTGGAGCTTCAAGATGGAAATCAGCCCCTGAAGTAGCCTCAAATGATTCAGATGAAGTAGCCCCAAATGATCCAGATGAAGTAGTGGGTCCACAAAAGAAGATGGCAGCAAACATTTTACGTTGGTTTCCCTTAAAACCAAGACTTCAAAGGTTGTTTATGTCTTCCAAGACCGCTAGCCTTATGAATTGGCATCAACAAGAAAGAAAGAAAGATGGGGCAATTGACTACGACACGCGTGATGGATTAGAATGGTAAGCATCGATTCAAGATATCCTGAATTTTTTTTACCCCAAGCGACCCACGAAATGTACGATTGGTGTCCTCGCATCACGTAGCGCGAAGATATTGTTGGTTGAGCGGCTGTTTGTCTTAACCCTTCAGGACAATGAATGTATCATATAGTATATTGTGGCCGGTCGTTTGGTCATGTGCCGTTAGATGAGAGACGCGTAGACGTGTGTGTGTTGGTGTCGAGCTGTTTTGTGAATGGCATCAATTCTTTAATCTTTAAGTATCCTATTTCAATTTTTACACTTATTCCTGGTCACTAGAAAGGCCCTGGAAAAGAAAGATCGAGATGTATTGGTTAAGCATCATCATTGATAAGAATCAGGGTTTGTTTGCAAGTAGGATGATTATGGGAATAAGGGTGTTGGAAACTATGTTGTATAGGTGATGACACTCGCTGTATAAGGATACGAAAAGATGTTTACGCTTTGGAAGGCGGGCTGTCTCAGTCTACTAATATGTCCACGGATTTCGCAACGGTTTATGCGTAAACCATTTTGCTGGATTGGAGATCTAAGTGTGATATTATGCATTGTCCTGGGATTGAGCAAGAATCTTATCATATAGTGAGAGCTATTCTTACTTAAATGGTAATATAAAAGAAGAACTGATTTCAAGATGTCTGTTTGTAATTTTTGTTGTCCCATACAGTAGTATCAGGCAATTACAAATGGGGCATGTTTAGTTTCTCGTGGCATAATATTCTGACGATAGTATATATAAAGATATCAATCATTTATGGAAGCCTATTGCCTAAAACAGTAAAAGAAGTTCGACGGTCTCCTAGCTATGAGAAATAAGGTGATATGGAATAGAGACTTATTAAAAGTTTTGCACCTGAGTAAAAGTCCTGTAAAAGGGAGCGATAGCTCAAAATGAGCTCATGGATGACTAATTTCTCTCCTTGGGCGACATCTGATGATGGATTTCGCTCTATCAACTAATATATTATGGAATCAACATCCTTTGTGAAGTGAGTAGGTAAGGTTATTGTCCTGATGATTAAGAAAAAGGATTTAGGATTTAGTAGGAGGCCGATTGTGAAGGTGTATAATATGTTAACAGTACATTTCTATTTATAGAAGGTATGAATTTGTTGGATTTTATTGGTATAAGTAAATAACACAAATTTATTTTGTGTTATGAAGTAACTCATGGTTTGTATAAGATTTTTTTGTAGCTCAAAAGGTGTTTAACATATACGTAGAATTATACAGGCTAATGGTTCATGGATTTTTTTGGGACTTGTCTAAACATGGTGGTTGAATTCAATACCTTGGATGCATGTTTGAGAACTGTAATGCAGAAAGAGTGATTCATAGAACGTGTTCAAGTTTGAAATTAGTTAGATGAAATTTCGTGTGCGCAATTCAAATAACGCGAGTCATAGAGATGGATTAATAGAAGGTCTAATGCAGGACATTAGTCTATGCATAGATTTGCGGTTCAGACTGGAAAAGAAAGACATGGTCAGCTTGATCACGAATGATAATACTTAGAACTTTCTAAAGATCCTGGATGTATATATTGCTCTCGAGTAATTGTTTTTTGTAATGTTTTCACAAGATGGATGTTAAATAGTCGTTTGATTGTTCTGTGGCCTTGCTTATGATTTTGATATGGAGCCGTCGAAACAGGTCGGAAGAAAGAGTTTATAACGGGAGAATATAGACTAAATCCGTCACCTCGTACAGAAGTCGGAGTGAGTCCTCACATGCAATAGGAAGGAGGTCTCAAAATTCAAGGATTCACGGCTCTATTGAGTGTAATGTGGGGTAGTACGTCTGACATTCCTTTTTTTATGTGATATATTATTCCTTGCTGTTCTTAATATTGTACATATTATAAGAGCCTATTGGCAATTTCGGGTATGTTTTCTTATTGCAGATAGTGTACTTTTATTTAGTTGCGCCGAGATCCTCTCAGAAGAAAAGTACGATGGGTAGTTTCAATTCGCCTCTCATTCTACATTCATTTGTCTTTACGAGTTCTCACGTTCCTATTGTTCATTATGGATGTGGCGGGATTTTATAACTGTGTGTGACTGTTAGCTTTTTAATAGACGGGAGGGGTTGGAATTTGATGTAAATGCTGCGAGACTAAGAATAAGTTAGTGAGATATGGACCTCTAAAATTAAAATGTCACACGCTCTAAATTATGGCGGGTTATTGGTAATGCAATGATATTTATATTGTACATTGTATAAGGTTTTGTGTAAGTTGATCGTGATTTGGTGTATGTGGATAGAATTCACGAGGTAGTTAGTAGTAATACTCAATCATTATTAGATTATGGAGTACACCTTTTGTTAGGTGTTTTTGTAATGTTAATTTCGTCCTTAAAATGTTTCATGTACCAAAAATTTAAACTGAGGATAAAAAGCTATGTATTAAAATCCTCTAAAATGATGTACAAATGTGACAATTGGATATTTGTGCGAAATGTTCTAGAGAAAGACGCATCGGGGTGAGATTACTGCGACTCCGCTCAGAGGAGTAAAAGGACAGATGGGTTTCTCCACATTTATTGGATTGATCGATGGAACTTAGCTAAGTAGTCATAAGGGATACATGTAAGGGTTGAGAGTTTAGGAGTTGGTAAATTGTGCTATGTAGCATGTTTCTTGTAAGGTTGTAAGTCTTGACACTGGTCCGCACATAAGAAAGATGAATGAGTTCTAAGAGTATGCACTCGCGCATGTTCGACGATGTACTTAGAAGCGCTAAGAATTGGGAGATAGAAGGTATGGTCTGTGGAAGATCTCTCAACATGCTGTTTTTTGTTGGCCTGGTTATCTGTCTGAGTCAATAGATACATTTGTTACCTGGGAGATCGGAATGTGGTCCATTTCGCTATCATAAGTGATCGCGCCAACAACTAATCATAGGGAGCTTCGGAAATACTACCCACGTTGTCATATTTTATGGTTGGTAATCATCATGCGCTTGTGTTGTGCTTGTCTATTAAAACTTCTACTTGCTTGAATGTGTGGAATATAGTAATATAGTTGTGTTTATTATTTTGGCACTTCGCCTGAGTATATAGTTAAGAAAAAGTGTGAAGCAACCGGTCTCGGTGTATTAGGGTGGTGAATGATTTGCCTATGCAAAGATGTTGTTTGACTAATCAGTCCGTTCACGATTAATGCCGAAGTAATTTCAAGATCGCAACCGCCAGTGCTCTAAAGTCATCAATCTCGCGGACACAGAATTTCATATCATCACCGGGTCTACAAGGGTCCTTCAATCTTTATATAAAAGTATTCTATCAGTATTTGAGTAAACTTGCCTTACTAATTGTCTCTGTACGCATATCCAAAGAATCGCCAAATCCTTGGTTAAATTGTGTTTCATCACACTGTCCAAAGTAATCCCCACATTTGGTGAGAGAGAAGAATACTCTATAGGATTATAGCTCCGCGCCAATTATTGGCGGGATAACGAAAGTATTTTTGATCCAGACATAGATTCCCATCTATCTGTAGAGAGAGGATTAACGAAAGAGTTTTATAATCAAGTAGTGTGTTCAGCAGGGTGGTCAATGTTCTGTATTTTAATTGACAGGTATGGATTTTGGATAGAGTTTAAAAAAGTAATACATTGCACATAATAGTTTTCGCAGATTTTTGAACTTTTCTCAAATATAATACTAGTTTCTGAGCGCACCAATGAGTACTCGAAGCTGCTCTAAATAGAAGAGAGCCACAATCCTGTAAAAATAAAACATAAACGTGTATAGATGAACACTGATATCACTCAAACTAATCTTACACCTCGACGTAAATTGTGGATTGGATTTTTCGTTAGCATTTTTGGTAACTATCGTGTTAAGATTGGGTTTTGCTATATTTACCTCCGTAGGGAAAAGACTAGGAGAATTTCGCTCTTGATCATCATATTCTCTCCTAGTGGTATCTGCTCTGATTACTTTATGTCTCCTTAGAGTTGTATGAAACTATTTGATCACTGCATGTGCTCTGTGTTGTATTGTTTCCATGTGGCATCTATTTATACTAATGAGTGCCCGACTTTTCGGAGCTTGTTCTTTTTAATGTGTACCTGGTTGGTCTGGAAGTAAGACAGACTTACTAGAGGTTATGGGCGCATATGAATTGACTTAGGCTATTTCTCTTTTTTTTGTTACGAGGGGTTATTATTTGTAATTTACTTTATAATGATGTCGCTTGTAATATCTCTCCAGGTAAACTGTCACCGATTATATAATGGTAGTATTTGGTCAAAAATAGAAAGAAGTCGTTTTATAGGAGATTTTTTATTATTTTTATTTTTTCAAGTTCGAGGCCTTACCTAGGTGTTAAATGTGGCAGTCTGAAAATACTGATTTTTGGACTCAATTTTCGCTTTGCATATCAAGGAGATTGTGTAGTAGATATGGTTCTCGATGGGTTGTGTCAATGATAAGGAGTAATATATAGTTGTTCTGATGAAGATACTTTCCTTTATCGTACAGTGTTTGATGACGTATTAGCTTAGTCATGCATAGGAAGCATGTTTGTTCTTTATAGTGTTGTCTGTGTGCTGAAACAGATGTTCATATTTGGTGAGATGGTAGAAACGGATGGTTCGCGAGGGGGAATTTGTGTAATTTTTCGCCCACCGTGTCTTTGCATTAATGTTAGAAAGAGATGTGACAGGGTGTGTGAGTTGATGTGAGATTATACGTGGGTGATTAATGTTTTTTTTAGGATAGCGTGTGAAGTGATAATTGGTGCGCGCTTGCAGTTAGACGTCTCGATACTCCTGTTGTTATTTTTAGTTCGGATGAATTATTTTCATCTTCACTGAAAAGGTGTTGTTAACTTGATTTATTTCGATACAGAAATGTATGACAAGAGATATTTCGAAGGTCGTATTAGAATACAAATTGGTAAGTCTTATATCATTTTTTACTATTACGTTTGATACCTGAGCTAAGTAGATATTAAGGTAATTTAAGAAAAATGTAAATTACATCGAAGTTGTTTAATCAAGTTTCTGTTTTGTGGATTTATGATTGTACGTTGTGTTACTTATTATGGTCGGTGCTTAATGTCATGATCTAGATTTGATAAATTGTTATTTGGAAGTTGCTCAGGAGAAGGTTCTAGATAGGATTGAGGGTTTTGCCGGAAGTGGTCTGGTATTAGTTCGTGTTTAATTTATGTGTTTCTTTGCGACGCGCGCAGAAAGTGAGATTCATTCTTGATGAAGATATTATTGCATTTCTTGTTATTGGATTGTGAAATTCACAATTTGAAAAGTAAGCTACTAGCTAAGGGATTGCTATTCATTGAGAAAAGTTGTGTATGTACCTCTTAAGTATTCTTCGGAAGCTGTTGCAGTTTATTTGACATCAGATTAAAGGAATTTGGTTGTGTTGGCAAGAGTTGTGGTAGGAGTGAAAAGATACGTGATAGTTGAAATACTATTATGTGTTCATGGAATAGGTTGCTAGTTTTCAGCCTCACCTTTGATCAATTTTATCTTGGTCAGAAAAAACTTCCTAAGACTGTGGGAACACATGTATTTTGAGTGAAGGAGTATACGCTGTAATTTTGGACACCTTTTTACCTGACTCTTTTTTTAATTTTGCATAACACTTTGTTTGTATTTCAGGTCAGCAGGCGTCTAAAACTGTGTGAGTATATGCTGTGTGAGTGTTTACCCTCATATAGATGGGTCAGAGCTTAGTTTGTCGACAATGTGTTACGCAATAGAAGATCATTGAGTAGGGTGTGGTCGAGTTGTGGTGATTGTCGGGTTATTCCTAAAAATAACGGTTGTTGCCCGGTTACTCCAGTTCGTTAACAGAATCGCCATTTCATATGTCTGAGAAAATTATTATTCTGTTTGATTTTGCATTGAGTAATGGATAAGCAATGTCATTATAATGTATCACATTTACGCTTGTTTGATGGTTAAGAATGGTGTCTCGACCTGTTCTCGTCAATTGAGAAAGCTTAGCTAAAGCTCGTTTCGGATAGCTAGATAATGATATCTTATTGTAGATATCTATAGGTATTTGAGTTAGAGAATTAGGTCGATCATTCTCGGTAAAGTTTTTCTGTACTGATATTTGTTATTTGTTATACGAAAAAAAATTGGAATGTCGCAATCTCGGAGAAGTGTTTAATAATTGATTATTTGAATGACGTGAGGTGGGCGCAGTAAGAAAGATCTGCGAGAAGTTGGTGGCCATTTGTTAAAAAATAGTGTCAAAATTGTGGAATTCATGTTTTAGACTTCTAATTTAATTATACAATTTCTCGTGCTGAATATGAGATATGAAAAACACATACGCAATATATATGTGGTTAAATTTGTAGAAAAACATATAGAACTGAAAGAAGAAGATGATAGAAGAGATGGTGTGTTTTAAGTAGATATAAAAACTTTCGCAGTTGGTTATAATTTATTACAAGAAGAATTTAGAATATAGTAGAGTGACTACTGTAGTTATGATAGTTTATTAATTCGTTGTTTATGTCTTTTTAATACTCGTTAGAGAAATAATTACTATATCAAATTGTAGCCTGATTTAAGGACATTTTTCTTATAGCCTCACGGACTTGTTTATATTTTTATTAAGAAAATAATAATAACACATATTATTATTTTATTTTTATAAAATTAGTTTAACGATCCTACATTACACTGTACGTTTTCTATGATATAGTATTTGACAAAATATGATAGCATAAGCACTCAAATATATATTGCGATTGACTTTATTATATAACTGAAATATGTCAGATTGATTGATAATCGGTGATTACATAAATCATGATCTTTTCTTGTGCTTTCTATATAAGTTATATAAGTAAGAGTATTATTATCCTCAGTAATAAAAATAAAAATATATGTTTTTTAAGTCTTTTGTTTTACTTATGTTTGTGTTGTTATTATCGAAATAAGGACTTTATTTGTTGTATTTTGTCCGCATTTGTGTTAAAATGATGTTTAATTGCGTAACAACAAGAGTTTTTTATTAGTTACTGATAAGTTTAAATTATGTATTAAACATGACGCCTCAATATTAGAAATGTGTACTTTGTACGCAGCAAATCAATATTGGGGATTAATACTTTGTGTCTAGTTAATTTATTTAGGTAGGGAATTAAACTGGATTTATTTTTGTTATAGAAGATGTTACGAAATGATAGTTAGATTAAAGAAAAATAATTGACGTTTGTTCGACAATTACTATATAAATAATTGCCTAAACATGGACGCATTCAATGTTAGGTCAAATACAGCTCGAATGAATTATGTACAAGAGCAAACATTTGACTAAGAATTTGAACGCATCTCAATTTAAAGAATTAAAGATGTTTTCTATAATCCTCGTGCGTAACTAATAACTACTTGTGTGAAAGTGAATAATTGAAAGGTTGTTTACCTGGTTAAAGTTTAACTCTACGCGGTCGATAGACTGTAGGGTTCGGCAGTTCAGGTGGGGGGTATAGGTTGGCTTGACTCGTTACTGGTGTTGACTGGTTTGGATAAGGATCTGATAGATAAAATAGACGCCCATAACCGCATAATAATCTGACAGCCTTTGTATGTAATCGGGCTCTCGCATGTCATTATATGTTCAAGCTTGTACGCACTTGCTGTAACATTGTTTCATCTCACATAATCCCGCGACTGGGTTTTTCCGCCAGCGCTAGTTATCTACTGTTCACGATTATCCATTGACTTTGGAATCGGATGCGATATAAATGAAATAGATTGTTACATTTCGGGGCGTTTGACTCTAGTGGAGTAGGTGTATTAGAATGGTGGTTATTACTAGGTAGACTCTTTGTTGTAAACCTTGAAGTTATTAGTATTCTAAAAAAGACTTGGCATGTAAGCTGTTGTATCACATGTTTCGTCTTGCTTTGTGAAGAGTAACGGTTGTAACAGGGTTATAACCTCGTGTTTTGTAGAACGATGTCTTGCGGGATTCGATCAGCGTTTTAATACGCCTATATTAACGTATCTGTTTGACTAATATACGGTGTTTCGTTGCTATGTATGGGTCGACCTCCATTAAGCCCGACGCCTTATATTCTTGTTTATTTTAGATTTAACCCAGAATGTTGTTACTTTTTCAGATATGCGGTGTTTTTAAATCGGAATAGTCAGATAATTGCCACGCCCTAATCGGCCAGTCTACTTGTTCATCTTAATTTAATTTGTGTGACTTTTTTTTAAAGGAGCAACACCAGAAGTATGTCCTATGCAATAGATAACCTTTATAGAGATAACAAAATTTTGATGGTAATTAAGTAGTATAATATTTGATAAAACATTGAGAAACTTAGCTTATTTTCATGGTACAGAAGACCAGAGACATTATTATAGCTTACGAAACTCCATTAATAGAGATCAGATAATACAATAATTGAATTCTTAGCTTAAGTATTCTGAATTTGTAATTGAAACTCATGTTTTCTAGAAAGGCAAAGTATATTTAATTAGTGAACCTAATATAGTTGCATTTTGCATCACTATGATATACTCGCACAGGGATATTTTATTCTTTCTTAACCGTTCACAATGTTAGAATCCGAAACCTTATGAGATGATTATCGTATGTTAACAATGTTTCTCATCTTCATACTTTCCCATTTGTCCATGTGGGAATAGATAACTCTCGTCATCTCACCATTGAAAGAGAAATTAATTTCGTTGTTCTTTTAAATATAACGCTGTGTGATTCTTGTGGTAATTAAGATAATGATATAGTTTGAGATGAAATTTATCAATTTAAATGCTGTCAAGTTATTTTGCCTACAATGTAGTAACTTAGAGTCATATAATTCATGTCATACTCTTGTTATCTTATTTAGTTGTGATTCTAGTTGTGTTACAACTTCGTAATTTACGAATGACCAAAGTAATACTCACAAGATTTGTCAGAACTTGTGTGATAACAATGTTTTTTAGTTATCTCACACGCAGATTCAATAACACTCAGATACTGCTGAGGTTGTCTTCTGTAGCACAAGGCATTTCAAGTAAGATAGAATGTATAATCTTGATGCCTTTAGTGAATTTGATAATCTTGGGTGAGTACCACTCAAATGAAACGCATACCCGTTCGATCTAGTGCAGTGATCAAGATGGATGCCACCATTTTTGTTATGAATAAGAATTGCATATATTTGTTTTTGAAAATGCTATATTTTTATGTTCAGTCTTCATAACGCTTAAGATATAAACTGGGTAATGCAGAAAGGATATTATTGACTTAAATATAATTTGAGAGACGAAGACTGATGTTATCATGACGTCTTATTCGTTGATGGGCCTTTTGTTCGCGCTGCGTTTTTGAGAGATCATTTCAGATAAATCTTTCGCATGATCCTTCTTATATGCTTTCAACAGTTTGTTGTTGTGACGTATCGTACTCCTGTGGCCGTTACATAAGAAACATAATAAGTAAATTACCAATTAAATTAAGGGTCTGTAAATTGTCTGTCCATGGGGTATCAATATGACTTCCGATTTGGAATAGGAGTGACCATTTCCGAAGATTCAATCTATTTTTATGCCAATATAATTACTGTTTTGATAGGTATTAGTATACATATACATTTCTATATTTCTTTTAATGTCTACATGAGGTGGAGGAGATAACATAAGATAATCTTCTTGAAGAACTTACTCCTGACCCTGATACGGTGCGCTTTTCGCAATTGCACGTAGACTAAGACTTGTCGAAGAGAACGTGGTAGATTGTTTAATTGGGCTCCCTTCTCTGAGTATATATTCCATCGCATAAGTATATCTTTTATGACAGAGCACTCGACATGTGTGATCACCATTGTTGAAATTCGAGGTTATCTATAAAGACTCTTTTGTTGGCCAATCATATAACCATGTGTATAAACGTTTGAATTATATATGGTCGTGTTAAATTGTACACCGAAAAGGGCCAAACTATAAAGTAGAGAAGCTGTCTAATGTGTCTCCTGTCTATATGAATCGCAATTTGTGTGCTGGCGAGATATGTTGAGTGTTTGAATAGCACGCTCTCAGAACTGAACAGACATAATGGTACACTATTACCGCATTCAAATTAACTCTCGCTATTAATAGATTGTCCTCGAGCAACATTATTAAAGGCTTCGTGATCGCTACAACTCTTTTAAGATGTCACTCTCTATATGGTCGATAGATATTGGTGTCGAAGATAGAAAGCATAGAGTTATCTAACAGTTGGTAAAGGAATCTGTTGGTAAGAACTTAGTAGATTTCAGTAATTTTCATATAAATGATAATATCACTTAGTTGAAGATCACTATACCTCTTAGAAGCTTGTTCTTACAATTTGTATTCATTGTTGAGTTATTGGTGAGAGGGCCTCTAAGATTCAGGGTTAAAGATAATTCAAAGACCTAGCTACGTACCAGAGATGGCATAACGGATAATACTTTTTAGATATCGTTGTAATCACTTTCTACAATAGTGAAAAAGATGGTGCTCGAAGCCTAATGCCTAATGGTATTCAGACGAATGTCTCTTGATCTTGAGTGATAAGGAGCAATGTATGTTCTTTGTTTGTAAAAGGCAAAAGCAATCAAATAAAACCTCTAGCGCGATTTTAAGATGTTGATGTTTTTTGTGTATGTTTATCGTGTCTATATATTTTCGTTCTATTCTAAATGATTTGATAAGAAGTGGTTTGATCAGATTCTCTTTTGTTATAGGAGCAGAGATAACTTGTAAAGCGTACATGGGTCAAGTGAAATTATGAGAGATTATAGGAGTTAATAATAATCTTTTCATTATTTAGAATCACCTTGTATTTTTAGTGAATTAGTGAGTTAGCACCGACCAACAAGAGATTCGGTAGATCACAATGAAGTATCGGTGTCTTATCTACTCATTTTTTAGCCATAAGAGAGTAACGATAATTGTGTCGCTCATTATAGAGCTAGTATTGAGAATTAGCTGTCAGATGATTCACGATTTAGCGAGGCCACGTGGATGTAAAGGTAGTCGATCAGAACATCGATAATGAATTGTGTCAGAATACTGAAGAATACAGACCTGAGCTTTATGATGAAAGCTAGAACCGAAGCTTCTCTAATTTCTCCTGTTTCCTCTACTCGCCATACCTGTGTTTTATCTCGTTGTTGTTGTTGAGAGCTTCGAGAGGTGTTAAGCTCATTCATGGTAATTAGTTTTCTAGTGGTAGATTTTATGGCACCATGCTGACACGGGCTTCATAGAGTTGTTCCTCTGATGCACTAGACGTGTAGCACATTGTGAGTATTCGAATAAACTGACGGTAGACACTGTACATTTCTGGGGTGTCTCATGTCTTGTATCGGTTAAAGTATAGAGATGTCATACTTACTTAGTGTAATTACGATCTCTTGTCGTCGTGTAACTATCACTTAATTCCAGCTGAAAATCAAGTGATTGTCTTCATTTTTTGAATCGATCATTTATATCCCATCACTATAACGTTCTTGCTCTCACTATAATTCCTTGAACCTAGGAACTGTTGACAGTGTATTTCCTGACATAATCAAGGATGGTTACATGCTATTTCTACTCATAGGTGGCTTGACAGAAATTGGACTCAGAAACAATACTCAACTATAAAACCATTATAGTCACTTTAGATTGCGCCTAGGTCCGTTCTTGATTGTAGTGTCTAAAGTGTTTTTCAATGGACAATACTATTTTGACTTAGGTGTTCCGCTATGTAGACCGAATTAACGTATGGATTAAACTAGGGCACGACTGTAGGGTGTTCTATACATAGTTTGTAGCTTTGGAACAGTGATTGTACATCGATTCTTAAAGTGATATCGGGTGGACCAATTGTTGGTATATCTCTGTAGCTAGGTTCTTTTTGTAGTATTCTTTATCCTGATTTTGGCCATATTTCTAAACTAAAATCTCAAAGAGAGCAATTAACGCTCAATTATATAAAAGAAGGAAAATTCTAAAAGAGGAGAATGGATATCACAAAACTAAGGATTCTTTATACTTTCAGTGTATAATAATAGACAATATCTTAATGTTTAAGTTTATCGACTGTCTTAACTCATTCTAGGGGATTTCTTTTTGTCTCTGGAGGGTTCATAACGATTTAGAGAAACATCAGAAAGAGTCGTGGCACAGAGACTTAATAATGTTGCTCGACAATATGAAAGAGTTTTTTGATGAAATCTATGGGTAAATGGGTGTAATTATGGTTTATAGTTTTGGATTAACCTCTCAGACAAGAGACTGCCTACTCATTTGTTTTATAGATAGAGGACACAATGATTGCGACAATTATTAGTTGGCCCTTGCGGGTTAAGTAATTTCACTAATTCGTTTGTGTATGCGGTTTATTTATGTTGGCCACGAACAGATAAATAGACTCGAGATATCGCCGGAATTCAACTGGGTGGCAACAACTGTCATAATAAATCCAGATCACATTGGATTTTATAAACCAGGGGAAAGGCCGCAATTAAATATTCTCTCCCTTGTCATATGACTTAGTTATGTCTTGAGACAATTGCGATAAGAGCCGGATGATCGGAGTTCATCAAGATAGTCACTATCTTTGTGCCCACAAAGTCACAGTTAAGTCCTTATATAAAAGATATAAAACGATATGTTGCTATATTATTAGCTTATGGTTTTTGGCAATTGAAATATGGACGTTCTGAGGTGAGCTCCACGCGCTCGCGCTCGGTTGTTCATTGACTCATGCCAAATGGGAGACATTTATTACTGGATCCCCTTTTTATTTTGTTAGAATGTTGATGCTTTTTTTTTAACTCCACGCATATCAACTATTTGATTTTGATATAAGCGCACGTTATGAAGTTCTTGAAGATTTATGATTCTCATAACAATGGACCTTCCATATCTACTAGAGCGACTCTCAACATAGAGGCATGGCTCTAGTGCTCTCTTTGACTGTATTAGGTGTATGCGTTTTCTTTCTATGTTTCCAAGAGTTTACGTTGAAGACGCGAAACTAAAATAGCTTTTTTTATTCATTTCTTTCATTAGAAAATAAATGGCAGCGGCACATTTGATTATCATGACTGCAAGGCTATCTCAAGATATTGCGTGGTCTCAGTTTTCTGGTCGCAAAGTAGGTATTAATTTGACATAGTACGCATAAGTATACTAATTTAATATAGTAAGATCCTTGTGCCATAGGAACTTAACCAATTTCATCCTTTGTGTATATTTATCGGTTACGCTGACCTGATAACTTGTGTATAACAAGATGTCTCGGAATAGATTTAGGTGAGTAGTCTATTTCGCATGGGATAGTGTTGTATACAAAGTATCCGCACAACTTATTTAGTAAATAGTTACGTTTGGACTCGAATGGATTAGTGATCAACCGCTGCTACTGTCTTGTAAGCAAAAGACTGCATGACCTTATTTGAAGTGTTGCATCTCTAGCTAGTATATATTTTAATTACTACGAAAATATCAACAGACGTTTATATTATAAAGACGCAAACGAATTATTATCGATTTCTCTTTTCTAATGGTATGTCTCGAATGGTATATAGCCCCACACTTGGAGAGGGTAATTAGAAGAAGAGAAGGCGTAATCGCGTTCATTTAGATCTCGATGTGTGTCACTGAGTGATCTCGCGCGCAGAGATAAGCGCTAAGTCTATGCATCTCATACAATGATGTGAAGAGTGAAGTAAGATCTTAAGTCACTAGATCGAGATATGTGCTGTAGTTATCATTGTAGGCTAGAAATGACGCAATATGGATAAGTGCGTGCTGGAGAGATACTATTAGTTTAATTACTTGCCTTTCTAGAAAAATGTTCATTAATTAGTACTTACTAACGTATTCTTATGTATTATTATTTTAGTTTCGAACTATTATAATTTGGTCTGTCTGAAAATACGTGTCAATTTTCAAATTTTAATTCATCAAAATGTTTTTTTAAGGTTAGTGTGACACTTTGTGTTGTCCTTAAAAGTAAAATTAATTTAGAACAAGAGTAGCTGCCGTTAGGGGTGGCAATTTCTGACCCGATCTAAAACCGATACGAAAAGTAACAACTTCGGGTTGAATTTAAATAGATTTAGGGTCGGGTTTGGGTCGACCAATATAACCCGTTTATCAAACAAGTTAAATGGGTTAAAGGGTCGACCCGCAAATTCCGTTTTTCTTTAACGGTTTGAACCTGTTAACCCGTGTAAACGTCGCTCAACTTTGTATATGAAACAGGTTAAAATGGGTTCTACTGAAACCCATATTTTACCTTCTCATAACCGTGTAACTATTTAATCCAACGATTACAAGTTATTAGACGGACATAAAGGGGTCACGTTCGGGTTATGTGTAAACATGTTAGGGTTGACATAGCTGGCCCGATTATATAAATGGGTCAGGTTCGGGTTGGGGTTTTCAGACTGCCATACCTGAGTCACCAGTACCAGCCAACACGAAACCCGACATGAACTGCCACTCCTAGCTGCCCGTGGATAAACTTTAAAAGTTGAAAACCTTTATTACTTCACTAGTTTTAATACGCACGAGGTTTAGACATTAAATTTTAATTGAGTGTTAATTTTGCAAATGTTGTTATTTTTCGTATTTACACATTGAATGTCTTGTATACCATTATTTGAGTAATTGTGAACGCATGTTTCTTTTAATCTAAACAATTGTAACAGTTATAATAAACGTTTCCTACCATATTAACTAGAAAATATTAATCCCCATGTTTGTCAAGTACATTATTGGGTGTTAATAATAATTTAACTTTATTTAATATTAAAACCTGTGTACGCATGTAAATAATTTTAAAATGGAATAACAATAAGTCCTTATTAAACAACAATTGTAAAACACAAAAAAACCCCCCCATTTTTTTTCGGGGATTATTCTTTAATTAAATATAAAGAGAAAAACTAAACTTGTTTTGTTCACGTTACATCATCGTATATTTACTTATATGCACAATTAATTTGTGTTTTCTTTTTTATGTTATACATCGTGTGTATGTATGTTATATTTTTAAATTAATATATATGTTTTATTTTTTAAAATATAATGTATAGGAGATTAAAAAGTCTTAAGGAGTTATTTGTTTATTTTGTAGAGTTATTAAAGACATGAAAACTTTTAAATTTACATCTTAAATCTTTATTATTTTTTTAAAATTACAACACACTGAAGTTTTTTTAATTACCTCTTCTTTTTTAGTTTTTGTTTTCACAAATTTAAAAACACATATATTTGCTATGTGTTTTTTCTCACTAAATTTTTAAATTTGAATAAATTGAATTCTATTTTTGCACTTTTTTAACTTGCAATTAGACTTGTTTTGGACAATAGTTGTACAAAAAGCAATCGTTTCGGATTGATACTATTTTTTCTATAGTATAAATATTATAGGAAAACTCCCGAAAATGATTTTTATTCTTTTATTATTTATAAGATTCATTTGCGTTTGAAGATAGATAAGCACAATTGAGATAAGCTGTGACATGTAACACAGATGTACCTTTTATTGACTTTGGCTCCTGTACTATTGAAATAAATATAATATTTTATGACTTATAGAGGAGTGGTTAGATTGTGTAAGGGTAAACCGTTAGTTTTGGAATATCCTCACCAATGACCACACAAGTTTATAGAGGAGACTCATTGACAATTAGCTTGCCATTTGGGTAACACTACAAAGGAAATACTACATTTGCCTGACAAGAACAAGAAAAGTCGTATAGCATATAAGTAATTAAACAGTTGTCAGGGAAAAGGTTTTAAATGCTTTTCCTTCACTGTTTAATAAGTGTCAGTAGAGTTATGACGGGTAAATGTTATGGTTGGATCACACCTTTCTGAAATCATATATGTCTACACAGGTTTAGATCTTTGCCTACACCAAATTTTGTGTCAAGAATGCACAGATTCCATAATTTACATACACAAATTTCAAATGAATACTTTCATAGAGAATTTTCAAATGAATACTTCCATACAGAATAAAATTTTCAAATGAATACTTTTGCAAACACATATTAGAACTTCCAGAACTTCCGCAAACACATATTAGAAACTTCCTGACCTTCCAAATAAGAATTTTACAATCTGTCCATACATTTACGTAATTCGACAATCATAATCCATACAGAACTTATTATACGACGCGAGTATTACATGTACTTAATACCAAATTTTGTCAAGTAGCACTAATAAAATGAGTTAATCAATTTGTCTTCTATGACTCTTGAATACTTTGTCTTAATTTCCTGTTAGTCAGAACATAATCAAAGTGAAAACCTTTTCGAATATTGCACACAAAGTACTCAGAGTGACTTATTTCTGCAGCGTCAATATCTTCGTATATAAAATTGCACTCGTTATTTTTACTCCACATTTCTAAATTATCAAATACGGTGACGAACAATAAATTCCCCTCGTCACCCCCGTTTACATATACAATAATGTTACTCTGTTTTTGACATGGACAATAAGATTTCTTGTGATGACTAGATTTACAACAAAAGTACGAAAGCAAGTAATCATACAATCTTATACGTTATTATTTACATCATGACTAACTTACTCACATCTAGCAAGTAAATGGTTCCCAAACTGTATTTTCTCAGATGCTAATTTAACCCAGAGGTTAATTATAGAAAATAAAATAAAAAAATCCTTATATGAATTTTTTGACTTTTAAACACATTATATAATGGGCCGTGAGTTTACTGATATTATGTTCATATTTAAAAATAATTTAATATCCCAGTAACAAAAAAAGAGAAGTTTAGCAACGTGATTCATATGCGTACCTCCTAGTTATCTGATGATCCATAAAAACAGGACATAAAGCAATTTACACTGAAAAGTAGGCAATAGTATAAGGCCACATAAAAATAATAATGACATCTAGATCAATGTTTCAGCAACTTTGGCATAAGATCATGTGACCAAGGATTTGGATCAGAGTTCCTAGTTTTTCAGGGCTTATCATAACCCATCACTTAGATCTAAATGTATGATAACACCACAATTACGTCGAGATAGATTAGTTGTTAGGTTATACACTTTAGTTTTTTTAGGATTGTGGGTTCTTAGCAGCTTGTTGACTCGGTGGCAATTATATTTATTATTTGCAAATGTAATGCAATTTATTTGAATGTTTTTCCGTATATCCCATAAACTGGTATATAACATTGACCACCTGGATCATGATGGTAAATTCTTGCCATTTTGTGGGATTATTTGGATTCAAGAAAACTCAAGTTCCAGATGTGGGATTCATTTGGATTCTTTCAAAATGCTGGATTCCTTGGGATGAGATCTCATACCAGATGTGGTGATTATGTGGATGAGGACTATGTAGAAGTTAGTTGATCATTGAATTTTTTTTAGATGTGCCATATTGTAGCGGTTGGGAGTGTTGATCTTCTTTTGGATGCATGACATTGCCATCCGGTTGATCTTGAATTATTCGTGATTATGATCGAGTCTATTATCACGACATTTGCTATGCCATCATCAACCTAATTAAGAGACGGGGGGAACAAAGTTATAGGATGGAAGAAAATCATATTTTTCACACATTCACGTAGATGTTTAAAATGACACCAACAAAGAGTTGTTACCTCCATGTTATGTGTTGGCGCGAATTATGATAGTGGTCAAAGTAAAGTCAGGTATATGTTCTTTGAATTAGCTCAGCAACCAAAACGACATAGATCTTCACAGAATACCTTTCACTCAGCCTTTAGCTACAGGATCTTGAGGATCCTGAACTCCTTCTTTCTTTGCACGGCTCGGGGCGAACTTACCCTCACATCGAACATTTTTTATTACCTCCCTCTTTCAGGTCCTTTGACACTTTAGCTTAGTCATCATTATATCCAATTAGGTGTACCCTTCCTGTCCTTGTGATCTTGAACGCTAGTGCTAGAATTCATCCATGGTTTTATCGCTTTCACTGTAATTTGTTACAATACATTTAGAGTTTTTATGCTTCTTGTAATTTGTACATTCATTTAGAGATAATTACAAAACTACTAATAGTGCACCTCAATATATTGTATTACTATCAAATGTATCTTATCATACACAACAAATATTCACACAAACCTTATCATTACATTATCATACAATAACATGATTTAGGTGATCATTTTAATTTTTGGTCATATCACCAACTTTGGAAGCTTTAGGCATTCACACCATCCAGTCTTTTATCTAGTACGAGTCAAACAGTACATTCCCCCACGTGATGGCGGAACACCATCGTTCTTTTGGATCATATAGTTAATGTTCTGCAACCATAAAAAGTACACTATCTGAATAGAATTTCCGAAAATTGCAATGGCTTAATGAATTGTAAAACTGATGGATTATATATTAAAAAAAGATCGTGAACCTAAATCATACACATAGAAGTTGATAATGAATTTGCTCCACTATGATGTGTGGCTATATCCGACCTTTGAGTAGATTTTCTTCTTCTTATTCTCTGCTTCACCTGTCGTGTTATAATATTTATGCATAGATAACTCTTATCCACTTGTAAAAATTAAATAAATACTTCAATAATACATCTACTACAGTTTAGCTAATAAGTAATAGCGTGGTTCATGGATCCTGGTTTTTTCACAGTGTGAACCAATAAGTGACTATTGTCACTGATTTGACCTATATCCACTCTATTCGTCGGTTTCGTTAATGCCACGATTTCATCTACTATCAAACTTGAATTCGTTTGAACTTTTTATTTAAGTTCATGCTTCCATGTTTTTCCTAACTTAGTTGACATGTCTATCATGATCCTGGTCCCTTTGTATTTCTGGTTTAAAGCTTTGGCTCAAAAATAAACATTTTCTTACAATCAAATATTTTGTGATTACATAGATTACATAAATCAAAACAATTTCATACTCTATATAATCTGTTAGGACATTTTACTCCTTCAACAATATGCTCCATAAATCCTCCTTTTTAACTTAAGGAACCTTCAATCCAATCCTCTTATTGGAGTCAAATTATGTTGAGAATCACTAAACTAAGGTGTGCCAAGGATTTAGTAGCTCATTGCTTCGTCCCTAATAGGCTTCTAGGGACCTTTTTAAGTTACCTTAATCCCTTGTTTCTTAGGTGGGACCTCGTAACTTTCTTTTTAGGTGTGCATATGGATATTTATAATACTTATATTATATGCACACTGAGAAATAATCCTATGCCATTTTTAGCCGTGTAATGGAATTGGAAAAAAAAAATAGAGCTGAAATAGTCTTTACCAGGAGTGAAGTATCTTGTAGTAAGAACTTCTACACAGGACTATGCAATATTTCAACATTGGCTCTTGTAGACTCACTACAGATAGGTTAGCGTATCCGTGGAAAGTCTGTTATTGTTAGGACGCATGGACAGCAGCCTTCAAGCGAAAACATTTGTTTTGTTATCAGAACAGCAACATCAAAAGTTTCAAACCCTTTTCCACGATAAATTACATACCAACTTTTTATCAGGGGTTGCTATTATTACATCCATTTCTTCGGATCTTAGTTTCCCAGGGCCTTTTTGGACCCTACACTGGAATAAGTAAAGAAAGATATGAAGTTTTGATTGCTTATAACGTACCATGGAGGTTAGGTGATATACGGCAATGTCAAAGACGGCAATATACTATATGATACATTCATATGTCCGATGGGGTTGTAAACTTCCACTTGCGGATACCTAATCGTAATTTAGGGCGATCGCTTGAAAATTCAGGGGATATCTTTGATCGAAGTCTTTACATGCGTACTCCATTAAGCTGGGTGTCGGAGTTTTTCCATCTTTCCTTTCTTTCTTGTTGATGCAACCGTAATTCATAACGGTAGCGGTCTGGAAGAATATAAAAAACAACCTTTGAAGTCTCGGTTTTAAGGGAAACCAACGTAAAATGTTTGCTGCCTTCTTCTGTGGACCCACTACTTCATCTGGATCATTTGGGGCTACTTCATCTGGATCATTTGAGGCTACTTAAGGGAGCTTGGATTTCAATCTTGAAGATCACCATATGGATAACTCTACATTCGTATTTCTCCATGTATACACATCCCAAATAACATGCACCCATTTGGATCATTGCATGAATTTTTTCATAAAACTAAGCCTAAATTTGCTAGAATCCTTTTTGGCATGATCGCGTAGTTTTGGCATCAGATTCCTGTTAGGCAACAAATACGTGTAAGAACTCTTTGGCAAACATTGTGTATGACTTATTGTCCTACATTCAAGCTCTTTAATATGATACCAGATGAACCAAAGAAGATAACTTGGTTATACTTAGCTACCATGTAGAATTTTTTGCTTCTAACTCTTCCTTAAGTAAATCATCAAATTCTTTTTCTACATTTTTATCCATGGGCTCAACTAGTTTACTCTGGACTGGTTTATTTTCACCTTTCATCTATATGTATGCGACTTTCAACGGGGCTGCTAAGGGATTAGGTCCCTAAATAAACCATCCTGTCGTTTGATGTGAAAATAATCATTCTTCCTCCAGGACATCTTTCTAGATGATGATGCCTTCCAAACTTCCCCCGTGTTCTTTCCATAATTGGGTTAAATTTTTTTTGAAACCCGACATATGAGGTGATGTACACATTTTGCTCTTGTAGGCATGAATATTGAGGACATATCATATGACGACGGACATAAAATTTCCCATAGTGATTCTCTGATTTCTCATAAGCAAAGTCTAAAAAAGATTATTCGCACTATGTACATATTGTGCACTTGCTCTTCGGTGCAGATACATCAAGATCTATCCATCATGACGCTTAGAAACAAACCTTCAAGAAATATCAATCTATCTGTATTGCATCATATATAATACTAAGTTTCATCTTGTTCAACATTGTTATTTATGCTAAGAGCAAACATGGATCACTAGCCCGATATTAACCTTGTGTATCACATGACGATCATGTTGATTAAGGGATTGGTTTTTAGTTTCTATATGACACGTCAAATACTAACGAATGTGTAAATCCGTTAATCATAGATTTGAACATTGAAAAGGATAAATCTAGATAATGCATCTTAGTACATAACCAGAAACAGTAAAACACCTATGCCAAGTTTGAGTTTGGTGATGGGATATGTCTTAACATAACATTAATCCAAAAAAGACGCCCGAACTATCACAACGTCCTTCACTTTTCGTTCAAAACCTTAATCATCTCTTTTAACTCCCTATTCCTATACACATTCACTGATATAGCAATTCATGCAATGGCGTCTGCATTTCTATTACTAGTTTCAATAGAGATAATTATAGAGTGTTTATTCACAAAAAAAATAGTATATAGCTCGTTTCAAATTCATTCTTTGAGTGAGTTAAGCATATGATCAAACACCTTGCATGCATCAAATTCAGCTATATTTTAACATTTACTGACCTATAGCTTAACTAACTTTTATAAACTAATTGTAAGTCAGGCATTCATCAAACACCTTATCAAGCAAACAGTTAACACACAATTTTTAGTAGCTCAAATTCAATAATCTCACAACTAAATTCAATCTAAATTTCTATTTCAAATTCAACTAATAACCAAATTAGCTATAATTAACGAAATCAACTATTAACAAATTACAACTTCGGTTAAAAATTGTAATACTGGACGTTTAGTGTAGTGGTTTTGATGAGTTTGTTAAAACGCATGGTGAGATGTCTTAGAAGAGATATGGGTGAGCGCAGGGTGAGATGTTTAAATATAATTAGAGTAGGTGCGGTTTTGTGGGGGTAGGGTATCTTTTAGTAGATCCTTTAATAAAACTTTTAGATTTTCCAATAGTAAACCTTTCTTAAAAATATATGCATCTTTCTTATACTAACTCTTTTTGTAGATCATACTAGTAATAAGTATTATCTTATGATTTATATATTATTTATATATTTATATATTATATATCTTTTTAAAGTGTAGTAAAACTATAGCCGGTCATCGGGTTAAAGATAGAACACATGAACTTAGAATGTGATTCAGAAAAGTGATCGAGGTCTAACTCAAAAAGAACTGAACCATTTTGGTTTAGATGCTTTAGGTGTGTTTTCTGTTCGGTTTGGGTTGGATCGGCTCGATTTGGTTTCCGTTCGGTTTTGGTTGGACCGGTTCGGCTCGGTTTTGGTCGGACCGGTTTGGCTCGGGTTTCGGTTCGGTTTCGATAAAAGAACGGTTAGGCTTCGGTTTGGTTGGGGACCGGTTATGACTGGGGTTTAGGTTCAATTTGGGTTGGACCGATCCGACTCGATTTTTTGATTCGGTTTTCAATCGCTTTTGCTTAACCTCTAAGAGTAAAATTGATACAGTTTCCCAAACTCTATTCAAAAATTTGTTGATAAAAACAGTTATTTGCTAACATTTAAAAGGTGTAGGTAAAAGAATACATTTGCTGACACTTATTAAAAAGTGTAGGTAAAACTAAACTTTTACTAACACTTTATAAAAAGTGTAGGTAAAACTTCATATATCCTAACACTTTTTATAATATGTAAGCAAAACTTACACTTTTGCCTACACTTTTTATATTGTGTGGATAAAACTTAAGCTATGCTTACACTTTTTTAAAAAGTGTAAGGATATGTGGACTTTGCTTACACTTTTTATATGTGTCATTAAAAAAAGTGTCAGCAAAAGACCTTTATCTTGTAGTGTAATTACCACTCGTTGCCCTAAAAAATGCATAGATATAACCAGGGTTTTAAAAGGTATGTCATGACGACGTTGATGCCTCACAAAGGCGCGAGGCGTGACCTCCATGCTACGCAGTATACTAAGGCGTAGGCTTAAGGCGTGACGTGAGATGAGAAGTGAAAAAAAATGATAAGCACGATAAGAAATGATGACGGTGTAGGCTTTTTTTGAACTCAAGTTTGATTTAAATTTTTTTTTTTTATAGAACTTGAAAAAGATTTTTTACAAATATAGTTTTTTGACTTTTTATCCTTTATGTATGTACACTTTTTGTAAACCGCTCAATATATTTGAAATATGATATAAATATAAATTTATAAATATTTTCATATTTTATGCCGCTTTAAGTCATGCCTTAAAAAATGTCATGACTCACTATAGCTCATAATAAGGTGTGATGCTTGGTCATGCCGCCACACCTCACGCTATTTATAACCTTGATATAACTACAATAAACAAGATGAACACCACCTTATGCAAATTAGAGCTTCTTATTTTTGGATATATTGAATGGCTATCGTGGTTCAAGGCCATCAGGTTGAATTCGTTCCTTAAATCTATATTGGAAGGGGTCTTTTACACAGCGTGGTGGAGCATTTGGTTTTTTCGTAATCAGGTGTTGTTTTCCTCTCAAAATCCTCGGAAGGATGTTTTGTTTGATGACATTGTTTCTCGTACGTTTTTATGGTGTCATTCAAGGTGTAATCGTTCTTTTAGTTGGGATAGTTGGCTTGTCTTATATCTTCCATATATAATTTCTTTGAAATGGTTTTGCTAGCTCCTTACTAGTTTTTTAATAAAAGTTGCCGTTCAAAAAAAAAAAAAAAAACTACCATCTTCTTGTCATACTTAGTATGCGAAAATTGTGATAGCTATACGTGTGTCCCATGTCGGAGGATAAAACGAAAGAAAGTAGGCTAATTTTATACATAAGGGTATTTAGGGTGGATGGAAATACGGTGTAATGGTGCTGATAATCATCTTGTATTCTCTTTCACCCCTTTTGGTGAATTGCGTGTTTTGTTATCTATTACAGATTTTGAAGATGGTTTTTCTTTATTCAATTTGTCACGATCTTTACTATAGCTAGTTTCTAACAAGCGAAAATTAGAACACGGACACATTTCAGATAATTGTTTAAGCTAGAGGACAAAAAAAAGGGATATTATACCAAAAAGGACGCACATTGTTGACCTCGATCAACATTTCTCGAGAGTATGAGGTTTTTTAACATTTACTGAGCGAAATTACAGTGTCTGGTGCTGTCTCCCGGTATCGATTTTTAAAAAAAAATATAGATTCAGCGCCAAGGTTGAGCGACATTCATTTAATTCGAGCGACATTTGCCTGGGGAAGAGAAGTTGATTCGACGGTTTGAATGACTAAACACATGCAGGTTTTTTTAATTTACTCATGCTCGATCGAATTTGTTTGTATCACAGAATTTATCAATTGTTAGTGTTAAGAAAAAAAGTGCTTATGTTTGTGCTGGTGCCACGAAAAAAAAATGGTAGGGTGGATGGTGGTGTTGGGTTGCTGGTTGTGCCTAGTGCTTCTGGTGGTGGTGCTTCTGTTGTGGTGGTGTTGTGGTGGGGCTGTGGTGGTGCTGTGGTGGTGGTGTGGTGCTGCTGTTGTGGTTGTTATTTGGTAGTGGTGTTGTGTTGTTGAATATGGAGAATTACGAGGTTAGTGTTTTATTGTTAGTTTTTTTTTGTTATTATTACATTTTCATTGTTAGTGTTTTATTGTTATATATATGTGTAGTTAATATATATATTATGCTTTGTTTAGGATGATCCCGGTGATGTGTGACGGACTGTAGAAGTAAAGCTAACGTATGATTAAAAAGATTAGAAAAAAATTTAGGAAAACACT
The DNA here is from genome assembly GCA_026074375.1 of Tanacetum coccineum. NCBI lineage: Eukaryota > Viridiplantae > Streptophyta > Magnoliopsida > Asterales > Asteraceae > Tanacetum > Tanacetum coccineum. The sequence goes on along the minus strand of BQNB010000023.1, from coordinate 137,273 downwards.
TTTAGGGGAAGAATTATTAGGTTAAACGTTTTGTTTTTTGGTTGGTTGTTAGATTTAGATGATTCTCAATGAGAATTGTGTATTTATAATTTTATGATGTTGTCGGCTAAGTTGATCTGAGGTCACTGAGCATCCAGTTGTCGTTCCTCTTACTTACCAATGTAAATGGTCTTACATAGAATTTGGGAAGGGGAGGAGTTCTTGCCTCATAACGGGGTTAAGGCTTTGGTCCGGAATTAGTGATCGCTATGATGTGGGGCCATATTACCATTTAGGAGAATAGTGTTTGAATCAGATAAAGATGGTGGGAATTGTAATATGGATACAAATGTTGCGTTAGATTTTATTAATGGTGAGGAGTTTAGGAATATACCTGCATGACGAAGGATTGCTGGTTGTGTTTGATCACGTTATGCTGTTTTGCATTTTGTATTATTAGGTAGTCAGGTAGCACATAACATATCCCAAGTTTGGTGGTTGAGGTTTTAATTAGATGATAAAAATGGAACTTGGGATATTATTCCTTGGGAGGTACGTTGGTTTGGGCTCTAATGTGTCATAACTCTATACATCCTCGACCAGGTAGTCCAGTTAGAAAATGCGAACGTAGTACGTGCGGAAAAATTGTATGCGGCCCAAAATCGTCCTATTCCTCGTGCTGCTAAGTATACATTGTCGGGCTTTACATGGGCCTTTAAGGTATGTCATTTTTTAATTTTTAATTTTTATGTGTATGTATATTGTTAACGAATGTAAAGAAATTATTTTTTTAGACGTGGATATTGGAAGCGTATAACGTACCGGCCCTTAGATATTATACACATCAACAACGTTATCCAAGATCAGTTGCGTGGTCTAAAGTTAAGACATTCCAACGAAAATTTCTTCGTAATTTTTTTGATGTGAGTTTTATTTAATTATGCAGTTTATTTTTTGATCTACCATTTTAATGTTTATTGGATTAGGTTTGTTAATGTTTAGTTATTGTCCTTTTTATATTTAAGGGAGCTCGACCTAATAGAAGATTGAGACCAGATGCCTTTGAGGCTAGAGCAGAGTGGTGGGTTCGTAGTCGAGAATTTTTTGATGGTCGTATTCATGAAGCACCACCGATACCGACGCCTGTAAAACTACCACGTCGATTTGATGTTCCAAAAAACGTTGATCCACGTTATGATGAATTAATTAAATCTATAAAGGAATTGCAGAAAAAGAATGAAGCCCACGAACAATTGCTGAAGAAAGTGTATAAGTTTTATCAGGTAAATTGTTTACGTTTAATTCTGCGAGGTTAAATATATAAACGAAATATCAGTTGATAATTAATTGTTTAAATATTTAATGCAGGGACAATCACAACCAAAACCGATGGAAGTTCCTGAACACTATGGGTTATCCGACTTTGATTTTAGCGTTCTTCAAAACACGGAGGTATTTATATTATGAATATAATCTTCATTTGTTAATTTAAAAACTAACTAAATATATTGATCTTGTATTTAGGGGTTGCAACAGGACGGGCCTAAAACCTTAACGAAGCAGTCTAGCAGTTCGTTTTTTGACATGGCCCAAAGGACCCCAACGTATCCGAAGACGTTTGAGGAGCCAATCTCGTCTCGGCATCCTACCTCTCATCATGGCACTCCGAAAATTGCGACCCCTATGCCACTACAAGGATTTGCCCCATGGTCTTCTACCAATCAGGCGCGTCCCTCAGTAATTCCCGTCACTCCTCATATTGTGACCCCTCTGTCACAACAAGGATTTGCCCCATGGTCTTCTACCAATCAGGCTGGTCCATCACAAAATCATGATGTTGGTATAGTCAATCGGGTAATCCAATAACTATTCTTGATTGAGGTTGTATTCTAATAGTTATACTAATGATGATATACTAATAAATGAAATTTTTATCTGCTTTCTAGGATGAAATGCCTCGAGGTAAGAGAGAGACTTTCCCAAGCAAATATCAGCTTAGCCCATTCACTTGTATGCCAACAACTACGGTCGCACCTAAGAAGCGGGCTAATAATACTAGAAATAAGACGAGGAGCGACAAAGTTTCAGCTTTTAATATTGAAAAGGCGGGTATTGATTTAAATTCACCGGTGGAAGATCTGGTTTATATGGGGTCACATGATACCGATGTCTACATTTCATTACATAACGTGGACCCTAATAAGGTAATTGTAAGAGTATTATTGAATATAATAACGTAAGTTATAAATGTTTATTTATATTTTTTAAATTCTGGTTGTGTAGGTTGTCCAAAACCAGTTTGTTGACTGTATAACTTTCTTGGGGTCGCAAAAACTAGTATTTTTAGATTGCGGTATTAAAGGATTTGTAGTTGAGGAACAGTTTTGGCGAGACCTAGTTCCTTACGTGTGTAAGGGAGGTAATAATACGAAGAATAACTATCAACGTTTTGCTTGGTTGTCGGAGGATGTAAGTTTTTTAATAAATGTTTATAAAAACTATAAAATTATGTTTTAAACAAGAAAAATGATTGTATTTGATATTTTTAATCATCATATCAATTTTTGGATGGAGTTGATGATTAAAGATAGGCCACCTGGTGCTCGTTATACAGTTGCCAAAACAGGGACTTCAGCCATGATAGAGAAGTCAAATAAGTTCGTGATAGAGACCGATTTTCATCTTATGGGAATGTTGGATGGATCGTCGCGTCCCTACCCTTCATGGGATGATGTAGATATTGTAAGTATTTGTGGTTAAATACGATGAGTATTTCATAATTTAATGAAATTGAATTAATTGAATTATCTTTGTAGGTCTATATGCCCATCAATTCTGGAGGTGATCACTGGGTAACCGGTGTACTAAATTTACGGTGGTCCACAATTCATGTAATCGACTCTTTGAATAACCCACATCGAAAGAAACAGTTAATGGATCATATATCGAAATGGACCAATGTGTTGAATGTCCTTTTGGAAAAAGCTGGGCACTTTGAAAGGACAGGGCGTCAACCATACAATTTCGAGTTAGTATACAATGACGGTTTGGAGTTCGCGAGCCCACAACAAGGAAACAGTTCGGATTGTGGAGTTGTTACGTGTTGGGTGATAGAAAGCCTTTTTATGGGTCGGGCGCCAGTATTATATAACGTTGATCCAAATTTTTTCTTCAGCGACTTTAGAGTTCAAATGTGTCTTAGGTTGTACAACTGTCGTTGTGAGGATACTCAAGAATGTGGCTATGATTAGTTTAAGGTTTATAAAATCTTATGTAACGAAGATAATAAAATGATATTGTATGTATTTAACATTTAACTTCGTTATTGTCATGGTAATTTCAGAGTTGGTAGATGACTTAAATAGACAATATAAAGTAGGCATAGACGTAAACAAGCATTACACGTCTTGGTAAATGGTTGTAAATCTCTCAATTATCATAAAAACATAACATAATTATAATAAAAACGTTACATAATAATAAAAGATCACAATACATAATAATAATAATAAAAGGTAATGAATTAACCACTGCTACTCCCAAGTACCGTATCCTTACGGAAAACCTTAACCACGTTTCTCTTTGTAATGTTAAGGTAATGCATTGATGGTTTTGGAGAAAAAACTGAAACATTAGCAAGTATCAAAGCAGCTCCTATAGTAATATCCTTTCCATAACCACCTTCACCAATGACTTTGTGATGTACTGTTCCAGGTATTGTACCAGAGAGATCTTTCATAGTCACCGTGAGATCGCCAAGCACAGTCGGAGAACAAGACTTGACAATTGCAACAACTTGGTCAAGTTTTCCCTTTTTTAGAAATTTTTCAATGTCTCCCAAACATCCAGTTACATTGCCACCATTAGCAATAATATAGTTAGTGGCACTAACCCAAGCCCCACTATTAAAATCATCATCCTCAACCACATCCTCAACTAGTTTTTGCATATATTCTTGTGTCGACATTAAAGCCCCGTCCGAATCAAGAATGAAAACTTTTTCTTTAAGCAGCTTGGCTTGCTGAACAATACCCGCAGGACCGGGTATTATCCTAACTGGATTTGGACAATACCCGATTGGTGTGTCTGGTTGAACAGTACATACAGGAGCGGGTATTATCCTAACTGTATTTGGGGTTGAGGGACTTGGTTCAAACCGTGTGCTAGAAGAGGGGTGCATCACTGGTGTTAAATAGAGATCAGAATCATCTATATCAAGACTCAATTCCCCATGGTTCATTATCCGTTCGTGAAATTGGTAGTCATTTGTGTGAGTTGAATTAGGAAGGGATTGATTATTGAGTACTTTTAGGGAAAAGTTGATGTCAAAAATTTAAAACATGACAATGACTTGACAAGTTTATCAAATATATGACTTAATATTTTGAGCGACTTATGACAATGACTTGACAAGTTTCTTTTAAATGACAATGAGTTGACAACACTTAAATATATCACTCAATATTTCGAGCGACTTATGCAGTTTTTGTTCATGGAGTTGACAATTGTGATAAGTGTAAAATACACACTATCCCATTTTATACCTAAAATAACCAAATAAACCCAAAAATAGACCAAAAATGGCTAAATATGCTTGTATTTGTGTTTGTGTGTGTAGGTACGGGATAAGTCAAAATCACAAGAAAATGTCAAAACGGCAATAGCACGGACACGAGAATCAGAAGAGCATAGCCTGAAGCCAGAAAATGTCAAGCCCAGTCAAAGCCTCAATCCAAAGCCCATTTCTACTCATAACAAACCACAAGGGCCAGCTTCGACAAATTATCAAAAGTCCTTTTATAAATCGTAGAATAGAAGAAATAACACAAGGACCTTTGTGTAATTCCTAAAGTCAACAGTTTTTAAACTGTCGAAATTTGGGCGCCACCCTAGTTTATATTCATCATCTCCCTCGTTTTCACCCCTATGGTTTTAAAAACAAGGGGGGAAAATCAAAATTAGAGGGTGACTTAAGTCAATTTAAAAGAGGTCTACATCACAATTGAAGGGGACATATACAGTCTTTATCAATGGCATTCATTAACCTTCTCACAGAAGAGCACGTAAACAATAAAAAGAGAAGCACAAGTTTATATGGGTTTTTGTGCTAAAACACTCACAAAAGAAGCACAAACGTCACATCAAGGGAATGACACGCTGGCAATCCTCAGGTGTCCACAACTTGATCAAACGGCCACAATGAAGCTCAAATGATTGAAGAAATGATTGGTTGAGATTAAAAGTTTGGAGAGCAAGGCAAGAGGACCTAGAAGCTTCAGCTTGGCACTATAAATAGGCCTCATTCTCACACACACAAGGAGTCTTCTTTTTATCTAGTTTTTTTTAGTAAAATTTAGTCTAGCTTAATTTTGTAATTTTTCCTAAATGTTTTTGTAATCTCCTTTTCTAGTAATGTAATTCAGTTTTCAATTAATGAAACTCAGTTTTTATTAGTCATAAGCTCTTCTTACTTTCAACCTTAAATCTCTCTTAATCAGGCAATTTGTCTCAATAAGCTAATAAGCTCATTTAAAGCTCTTTTAGTCTATAAGCTGAAATAGAGCTATTTGAATTCAGTATTAATCTTATCTAAACCTTAAATCAGTTTAATCTTACATGGATCTTATTGGATTAGAGCTTTTGGAAGGGGATCTTAACTTGGAAGAGATCCCAAGGACTTATACCCTAGCTTATTAATAAGCTAGGGCGTAGTAGTGCCTTTATTTTCGGTCCTCTTGTTTAGTAGAGAGTTTGTAAGTTTCTCTTTCAATTTCCTTTAATTTCTGCTTTAACATAATGAATATTATTGCTTTCTATACTTAGATCTGCTTATTTGCTTATTCTCTTTGCTTATTAGTGCTTATTTTAGTATAATTTAGCTTAATAATCATAGTTGTTTATCTGTTTTTGATTAAATTAGTTTAGATCTTAGTCTTTCATATATTTGTCTTAAAAACCTCTAAAAAACCAAAAATATTAGCTTAATTAGTTAAGATCTTAGAATTTTACTTATTCAGTTGTTTAATCATGATTGCTAAGATTGTTTTAAGCTATTTTTTATCTGGTATTTAGTAGTTGTTCATTAGATCTCTCTTAAAAAGTTTTTCTTAAATCTGTCATAAAGGGGTGTTTGGTTTAGTGCACTCTTAAATTGCACTAGCAGTACTAACATAAGTTAGTACTGCTGAACCTTTACACTACCAGTACTAACCATAAGTTAGTACTGTTAGTATAAATTTTAGCTTTTCAAATTTAGTAGGATTAAGTTTAGCTTTAGTTACAGCTATTTAAGAATTTAGTTTTAGTTTTCTAGCTTATTTCATTGCTTATTACGTTTTCAAAAGTTAAATTTCATCAGCAGTACTTTATACACTTGTGAAAAGAAAGCAAATACTGCTGGAACTTTTACACTAGCTAGTACTAACCTCAGTTATTACCTGCTTTGTGTTCTTAGCTTAATTTAAATAAAGTAATTTTAGGGATTCTGCTTACCAAAAATTCAGTAGGATTAAATTTTAATAAAGCTTAATTAATTTTTAAGTCTTGATTTGCATAATTTCTAGCTTTATTTCTTCGGTTAATTTTCTGATCAAAAGTATAAAAAGCCTGAAAATTCCAAAAACAGTAGGAACTTAAGTAGAGTCTAAAACTTGTTAAATTAGCTTATAAGTTTAGATTTTATAGCTTATTTCGATGAATCTAAAGTAGAATTAATAAGTTCTTAATACTTTTTTAAAGTTAGTTTAGGCTTATTAAGTTTTCTAGTCTATTTGGAGTTTGAGTTACCTTGCTTATTTCCTGAGTTTGCTTGTTTCATGCTTAAGTTCAGTAGTTCAAAAGCACTTCTAGCTTAGTTTTCCTTGCATTTCTAGATTAAGCACATCATAAGCTTTCTAGATCACTTTTCCTTTTTAGAATTAAGCTTAAATCGAGCAGTTTATAGCTAGTTAAGTAAAGATAAGCTCAAAAGCCTCCTTTCTGAGGTCAGTTTAGAAATAAGCTTTTATTGAGCTTATTTGTGAGTTTCAGCCCAAGTAGCTTTTATTAATTTTGTTCCCACTAGCTTCCTTTACAACTTTGCTTCTTTGAGTTTTTCGTTTTAAGCTCGTTAAAATTTCAAATGCTTATTGGACTTAATTTGTGATCGGGATAGATTCTCAGGGTAGATAGTGTAACTTTCAAATTTAGTTGTTTACTAAGTCGACCCTCCGTTAGTTGTTAAGATTCCCCGTTAGTCTCTTAGATCTTTGCACCTTCAGTCCATTAGTTAAGTTGTTAGCTAAGCTTAATAGTTTTAATTAGTAATTAGGTTTAATTTTTAATTAGTTTAATTAAACTTTTATAAAAAGATAAAAATTAGGGCTTTTATTTTTAATAATTTTCTACACTTTTTCTTTAGTAAAATTTTAGTTCACATATTTTTTTAAGGGTTTAATTTTTGTCATTTGCTTTATAATTGCATTTCCTGTATTTGTTTAATTGTTTTCATATTAATTTTTATTGTTCATATTCTATCTCAATCAAAACTATCTTTGCTTCATTCAAATCAGAATACGATACCTAAACGTGGATTTCAATTTCACTAGTCATGGGGTTACGACCGGGTGATCATTACTTACTCGATTAAACTTACGTATATTATTGTATATTTATTATTTTTGTAAGGCTTTAAACTTTTTAACCTTAGTTAAAGGTGAATATGTTAGAATTTACCTAAGTAGTATTTTTATTTTATATTTTATAGGTAGTAAAACTTACGAATACCAACTGACAAGTCACTGATCACTTAAAATATATCACTATATATTTCCGGCGACTTATGACAGTTTTTGTTCATGAGTTGACAATGACAAGTCACTGACACTTAAATATATCACTCAATATTTACGAGCGACTTATGACAACTTTTGTTTTGTTTAAATGAGACAAGTCACTTAAATATATCACTCAATATTTTCAGCGATTACTCAATATTTCGAGCGACTTATGACAGTTTTTGTTTCTTAGTTGGACAAAGTACACTGTAAATTTATCCCACCTAATATTTCAGGCGAATTATGACAGTTTTTGTTTTGTTTCTTTAATGACAACGATTTGAATTCACATATGTTGAAGTAATAATACATGATAGATAGGAAAAAAAGAATATGTTACACTGAATGCTTTACTTCTATTTTAAAGACGTATTTTGTAAACTATTCAACCACCATCATAATTCTATCTTACACAAATATGAGACTTCAAATGTCAAACGTTCATAGATGTTTAATACCATTTAGGGAAACGGAGCGGGCATGGCATTTGTATGATGATATGTCAATATGCAAAGTTACACGAAATGCCTTAAAAGAAATTTAGATATGGAAAGAGATGACGAATAAATATATCGGTTAGTTCCCTTCATTTGATGTAGGATGGAAATCAAAGCAACGAAGAGGTAAATTTTTGTTGACTGTGCTTGTAGAAGTGATGGAAATAAACCCATTTTTATGTTTGTCAATCTAAATAATCACAAGAAAACTATCAATTTTATGTCAAAGAATCTAAATCATATGTTTTTACAATTTTATGGAACATTCGCCTTTTGAAAAATCGGGTCAGTCTAATGGTAGAAAGGAAACTCATTCAATTTTTGAATAAACAATCATACGTATACGATGATGACCTTATGTTCAATTATGAATATTTAATGCTAAACGCAATGTATTTGTTCCATAAAAAATGACCCTATTTCAAAAACCAGAATCTTCATTTACCGTTCGGAACATATGGCGAAAATGAACAAAATGATTGCTTTGATGTGTAGAGGTGAAAAACCCAAAACCTTGTTTACAATAAATATTAAAATTTCTGAATTTAAGCCATTGACTTTCCGGAACACCATTATACAACCAAACCACTAATTTCTAGCATTATAAAAAGATTCAGAAGTAAAATTGGTAATACTTTTGATAATAGGAAGACTTTAGGACTTGCGGTTAGGTTAAAACGCTATACAGAGGGTTACCATTTGTATACAAAGATACAAATCCGAATAGGTATGAACGAAAATGTTATCATGTTTAAGGGAAAGTGCATCGGCAATTCATGTAAGGTTGGGGTATACAGAATTTGTTTCTAATATACGATGAATGGATGTTCACACGTGTCCCAAAACTCAAACTATCCTAATCATCGAAATGCAAAACAAAAAAAGTCATTGCTAACATTCCTCACTCCTAAGGTTACAAGGATATAGTCGTGTTTTGAAAGGGAAAGATATACAATATGATATTTTTGTTAAGAATACAAAACTAGTATATCTTACCAACAAGGCTGGAGGGGAAAGGATTATGGGTTAGATCAGATGGGTTCACAGTATTGGAGTCATTTGAAAAATGCTACCTCCTATTATTGTTACAATCTGAAATGAAAACAACTATGGGTTGTTTTGTAATGTCACACGAATCACAAACAGACGACAAAAGGAGTTTTCGAGTGGTTATTCATTGCCTTGTTCTCGGTAAGTAATGATATTCCTTTTTGGATAAAAAACTGATATTTTTTAAATATCCACATGTGAGGAACTAATATTTTATTTAGACCGTTCGTTCTTGAAATTATCTACGCACTTTGCTTATAATCTCGAGGCGGCGCATTTAAAGGGTGGATACAAGGGTACAAATTTGGTAGCTGTTGGGATGGATGGAAACAACCAAATTGTGCCAGTTGCTTTTGGTATATGCAAGGGGGAAACAGGTCCATGTTGGTCATGGTGGATGTCGGTACTTAAAGAATGCATAGGCGATCACAGCAATTTGCTTTTCATATCTGATAGGCATCCTGCCATAGCTTTGGCAGTACACAATGAATTCCCTTTATCCTATCATGTTGTATGTTGTCGTCATCTAATGATGAACTTATCGTTGAAAAAGAAAACAACAAAAGGTTTATTTTGGAAAATATGCAAGACGTATACACCAGATGAATTTACAGCCAACATGAACATAATGCAAGTTGTTCAACCTGATGCATACAGTAAGCTTTGCCAAGCTGGAACACAACGATGGTCAAGAGCACATTGCCCACTAGTTCGTTACAATTACATGACATCGAATAGTGTGGAGTCTGCTTAATGCGGTAGTGTAATAAATAGAAAGCTATCGGTTTTAATGTGGCAGAGAGTATCGTGCATGTTGCAGGAATGTACTTTAAAAAAAAAAGTTCCAAAATTATAGGACTTCTCGCTAAAAGTTTAAAATTACACTTCACTTTATATTTTTAATGGAGACTATATTAGTTTCATAATTTTGTATGTATTCATCAGAAAACATGAATATGAAATAACTGATGGGAGCGCATAAGGTTCTTAAAAGAAAACTAAAAATAAGCGCTCATGGGATTGTTAGGGGTCAATATATGTATACCAAGTTTTTGATGGGCTATATATATCGTCAAGGTCAACCTTGAAACGGCGTGTGTGAATGTCGCAAATGGAACTTTTGGGATCCTTGTGTCATGTATAGCTGTGACCAGGTCTGTTGGGTTAACGGATTGTGTTCACTATTGTTTCTGATTGGATTAAAAAGACCAAATCAAGCTACTTACACTGATCAATACATTTCCTTGGAATATGCAGAATGGGAATATCCGTGAATTACATCAAGTATTCCTCCTCGAATGGACAATCCACAACCGGGTCGGCCAAAAAATACAAACCGCATACGATCTCAAGGTGAGGAGCCACAAAGTATACATTGTAGCAAATGCAAACAAGATGGCCACAAACGTGATAAATGCAAAATATCAATTGTCAATGAGCCGCATGTAAATGATCAACCCGCTTTCTACCACCAAAATCAATCCTATGATCACAATTTCCAAAGCTATAACCAATATCCATCACAGCCATACGGTGATGTTACATACCAAGGGCAGCCAGACTATCATAATCAATACCCAACACACCCTTCTCAAATGAATGAACAATATGATTCCCAACAATATGGGACTCAACATCTAGATGATCTAAACAATAATTGTTCAAATAGTTGGTTTAACTAATTTAGTTTAACTTCTTTGTTGTCCTGTTATTTTGTAATATATGCTATCAATGTTGTAATATATTTCTTTATTTATGATTGATAATTATGTCACTCGTTTGTATAATTTATTGAAACAATAATATGACAAATCGCTGACCTCAAATATATCACTCAATATTTCGCGCGACTTATGACAGGTTTTGTTTCTTTTAAATGACAATGAGTTGATAAGTCACTGACACTTAAATATATCACTAAATATTTCGAGCGACTTATGACAGTTTTTGTTTCTTTTAAATGACAATGAGTTGACAAGTCAATATATCACTCAATATTTCGAGCGACTTATGATAGTTTTTGTTTCTTTAAATGACAACGAGTTGACAACACATTGTTGATTTGATAATACACTGTTAGCTAGGAAAACACTATGTTACACTAAATGCTTTTCTTCTATTTAAGCCATATTTTGTAACTGATAATTATACACTTCTCAAATAACCAATCTTCTACAAACATCTTATTTATAATTTCGTTCATAATGTCAGACTACTTACCTTTTGAAATCCAAATAAATATAATGAATAAACTTCCTACTAAGTGTTTACTACAGTTCCGTAGGGTGTCCAAGCTATGGAAGTTCACAATAGACAGTTCCATATTCATCCGTGATTATGGTTCTCGTCAATGTGAAACGTGTTGTTTTAATTTAGCCTATAAGCGCAGTACCGAAGGTTTTATGTGCTCTGTAGATGAACAAATGTCTTACACCCCATTATTAAATACAAATCTTTATCTTTCTGCTCTGACACCAATTACCACCTCTGAAGGGGTATGGTGTTTTTCCATTTATACAGCGTTCTCATATGGGGGCAATTCTTTGGAACCCATCGATAAGAAAATCTATTGGAATAGTAATCCCTTACATGACTAGTCAGCCAGAAATAAGAAAAATTGTTTGGGGTTTTGGTGTCCGGTCCGACACATTAGACCCAACCTTTCTAAATATTTCTATGGGGAAATATGGAGCAGGACCATGGCATGTGTTCGTTTATACTTTGAGCTCGAATTCTTGGAACAGTCTTGAGAATTACCGTTTGCCACGTGTGTCAATAAGAATAAAACGATCGTGTGGGCAAACAACTGTAAGTGGTTTTATTTTCTGGGGTGGTTATGAAATATTTTTTAATGTTGATGGTTCTTGTTACAATTTAGCATGCCTGTTTCGTTTGATATGATTAACATCAATTCTCGTACTTGACATACCGAGTGTGTTAAGAGACCAAACTTTAGATCCATTCCCTTATCTCACACCTAGGAAACTCTCTTTGTAATATCGGAAACCTCATTATATTTGAAAAACCGTATATTTGTGCTTGGTTAGTTAGAAAGTGGCATAGTTACAATGTAAACCTTTGGGAGATTGCTATTCGTCATTCCCTCCACAAATGTGGTCAAATTAATTGGATTTACTAAGGATGATGACCCAATAGTTGAAGTTGATAGGGGACGCATGCTTCACCCATTACAAGTGTACGATCGTGCTTCTGAAGAATTTCTATAATATGGGTTATCTTGCTGATGGTGGTTCGTTTCTTCATTGGCCCATATTAAAGAGTCACTAATTCTTCTTAATGGGTTAAGATAGTCATAATTTGTTGTAATTTCTTATTGTTTAAGTAGGATGGTTTGTGTATTTTTTTTTATGTACTATTGTTTGTAATGTGATTTGTATTTTAATTTAAATGAATGAAATTAATTTAACCCTAAAATAATTGTACAAATAAGGCATTCAATGACATGTTGTATAATAAATACAGTAGTTGGTCACAATATATAAACAACATTGTTGGGTTTCAACTTCAACAACAACATTACATAGTTTCATACACAAATATTAAAAATCAAACAATGACCTTCAAAGTGCTACTGCACCATTATGGAAGGTTCACTACCTCGCCTGGACGAAGATTTGTTGATGGGATGGTTGCCACCATAGATCCGGTAGAGTTAGAAAGCTTTTCTACCAATCAAATGAAGTTAATCTTAACCAACTGTTTGTTTAGGTTACGTTGAAAACTCGGCATAGTATCATTATATCATGAAAAACCAAGTTGTAGTTTGGATTCATGTCTTATACCATTTGGATGATGCTATAAAGATAACGGAATTGATATCACGTATACTCAACTCAACATAACCGATTGCATGTGTACGTTTCTCCGGGTTGGGTTATCCCCATTGTGCAGGCCGAACTGTCCATATATGAGGGTAGCCAAAAAGGTTAATTAAGAAAGACCTTCTTGTTTCAAAAAATTTATTTTTCTTGTTACTAAACTAGTTCTCTTTTATGATTGTGTTGTTGTATTAATGATTTTCATTTTGTTCCCATCATTGCAGCATTGAAAATGACTTTCAATTCTGCAAACGTACATAACCTTGACAACTTTATGCTATTCATTTTATTAGTATAAAATATACATGTGGTACAAGTTTGTGTTTCCCAACGATTAAAATTTATTCTATCTTCTTATTTTTTTATTTTTTATTTCTTTCACCGGATGTCGACATCTACCTAATACTACTTTCTTGTTCGATGTAAACACACGGCGGATTTAAACTTAAGCCCACTAACATATCAAGATGGTTCAGTTACTAATTTTAATGTTCCAGCAATGGCTTTGAAAGGATATGGGTTTAGTTATCTTACCAGAAATATCCCTAAACGCTTTACTACTCTATATTACATGTTGCCATCAAACCACACGTTATCAGGTCTTAAATCAATTAAGAATGATTATGATACTAATGTTATGTACGACATTGCAAAAGTTGCTGGAAAGCTCCAGATTTACGCTGCTCATCATCCCATAGATTTAAGCACGGTGTTGATTCCAAACGATGGTTCTTTGGAAAAATCTTTTGCAGGTATCATTTCTGAAGAAACAATATTAAAACTAAAAGAGTCACTCCGCTATCTACATCAAATGCAGAAACAAAACAAAAGGTTCGATTACTATGAATTACTTGGTAAACCTACTAAACCCTATACGCAAACCATTTTCAATTTTCTTGTTCATAATAATGGGCAATTAGTGATCGGCGACAAAAGAAACCCAGTTTATGTCAATGGTGGAACAATGAACATCACCATTCCAAGAATGAAACTACAAGAGATGAAACAATATTTGTTTAATATTCTTGGTAAAAATATTAATTCTCTTTATTATACAGTACCACACAATGGCTTCTCAATTGCCATCAAACTAAGAAACAACTACGATGTGCATGTGATGTTTGATATATCTTCAGCACGAGGCAAATTAGAAATTTACATTGACCACGTCGGTGTAAATTTTATTATACACAAATATATATTCCCAAATGCAGACTTGGCACAAATGATGAATCATGTCATAACTGATTACACAAGTAAAAGTGAAGAGGAAAGAAAGGAGGTTACACAAAATGATTACACTTATGATCAAATGATTGAATGGACGGAACAAGAACACTTTGAAGACGAGGAAACTAAAGAAGTTCACTATCATATGTATAAGTAATGATTATGTATGATGTATCACATACGGTTTAAGCATGTTTTTTCCTATGTTTCTCAATAGTTCTAGTCGTTTGTATTTTTTTAAATTATCCTTATTTCTCAATACTTCCAGTGGTTTCCCCATGTGATCTCTACACTAACTTATTGACATTGACAAGACAACTTATTGATAATGTCGTTTTTCACTTAAAAATTTAAGCGATATCTAACATGATTTGACAAGTCATTTGGGTTTTTCAGACATTTATATGACAAAGACATGATAACAACCACCACCTATACATTTCTCACAATATCAACTAGCATAGCATTCACAATCCACTATACTCTCACACACACAACTTCTATAATCATCAAAACCTATGGCCTATTCTAAAATTCAGTGCGTCAAACACTTCTTAAAAAACTAAAAATAGAACTACAAGCTCAAGTCACACTTGCAAATAAGTTGTCGTGCGAATTGACTCGTGTTGCTGAGCAAATGCATATTCGTGAAATCCATACAGCGATGTTGCATGCTATGCCATTAACGAGTCTTAATACCTACGGTTTACATGCTTTGCTAATGACTCATGAGTCAGATATACGTATCACATACAACTTGAGGACAACAAGAGACGAATTGTTGAGAAGCATTGTGGAAAAGCAAAAATTCATCGACAATTACAAGGCAATATAGAATCTAAAATCATGTAGCTTCAAACAGTAATATGCAAACCATGTTTGTAGTTGTTTGTTGTCTTTTTTATGTTTTCATTTCCTAAGAATAAGGTTGGACGTCTACAAAGTAACTTGTTGTTTTCTTATTTGAATTGCTTTGAATGAATAATGTCAATTTAGTAATCAATGGAAATTTTGTTTATGGCCGTAATTTTTAAAAAAAATTATGACTCAATTCAAGTAATTTTTACTACAGCAGATAAGACTAGACAATGACAAATTTGTTTATCTCTTAACAATTTAAGCGATTTGTGACATGATTTGACAAGTCAATTGCTTTTTAATGCAATGATAAGACTAATCAATGACATGGTTGTTTATCTCTCAAAATTTAACACACTCTATGACATGATGTGACAATCCAACTCCATAAATATCAGCTTATATATAGACATAAATCAGGGTCTCCTTGTTTCATAACAAAAAATCGCCTCATTTTCTCATTTTCTACTATGGCTAATAACCCGAATGACGTTAGATTAACTGTCCTCATGAAACTACAAGAATTGGAGGAATAAATTTTAGCCTTGATGCATCGCTTTGCTGATAGGTTTACGGATCGTAGGGTTGAAATTAACAATCTGATGGTTTTGCACGATCACCCACTTGTCGACTATGGCAAGTACGCCCTAGGATGCATGACTGGGGCGGACATGAAAAAATGTGTATACTTGAAAAGCGTCAGGGATGAGTTGCTAAGGAGCATGGAAGAAAAACGTCAATTGATGGCAAACTACAGAGACATGTAAAAGCATTATTGCTTAACACCAGTTTGCTAACTATGTATGTCGTTGTTTGTTGTTGTTTTTATGTTTCCAAATCGTCTAAATAAGGTTGGCCATGTACTTTTGTGCATGTGGTGTTTCTTATGTTGTAATGATTCTAATTGATAATGTTACTTTTATGTTTTTAATTAGAAATTTTCAAAGTATAAAAATTGAATTCATTTAAATTTAGCAAACAAAAATAACAAAAAACACACGAGTGCCACACTTTGGAACATCATATCGTATTCATAATAACTTTATTTTCAACCATTTTTTGTTCATTACGTAGCGGCCATCAAAGGCAACACAATTCACGAAAAAAAAACAATTATATAAAACATATACAGTTAATAAAACATTCACGAACATTACACATATTCACTTTCAAAACCTTAACCCTAACCAACCAAAACCTTAACCCTAAAAAAAATAATTATATACAAAACCCTAACCAACTAAAACCTTAACCCTAAAAAAATTTCAACTTAAAAAACAACCTAAAAACAAGCCGGCTCTCTCAATTTTTTTGAGCGATATATGAGAAATTAGGGCCCGCCGAATAGTGAATGTCGCTAAAAAAACACATTTCGCTTGAACTTTTGAGCGAAATCTTTTTTTTTAAATTGCTACCCAGCCGACACGTGTAATGTCGCTCAACTTTTTAAATATCACTCGAATTATTGAGCGACATGTTTGGTCGATTTCCCATAAACTTATCCTCTGCGTGAAAAGAGTTTCAAAATATGTCATCTGCGGTAATTTTCGCTTTTATTATTGTATGTGTTGAAAACAAGGTCTATGTAAGAACATGAATAAAATGTTTTGCTTTGTATGTGTACTAATAAATGATAACAACAATACTATGGGATGTGATTTGCACACTCTAATAAATGATTAAGACACTCAAAAGTATTGTATTTTGACATTTTTACCCTTGTAGTGGTGAACATGAGTACAAATAATATAAGGGTATATATGTCAAGACTTAATAATTTTGAGTGTCCCAATTAATTATTGAAGTGTGCAAATCACCTCCCCAATACTATGATCAAGTCTGAGTATTGTTTATTGTTGTGTTGCAGTTACAACATTATCGTCTTTTTTGACTTATTAATACGATTTAAAATGCACATCTCAACGGGTAGTGAGCTATGTCTCAAAAGAGATGAACATCTTGTGTACGGTTAGATGGCAAAGTTGGCTGTTTGCACAACTTTCTTGTTTATGAAGCTCCAGCATCTTCTTTTCGCGGTTATAGAGCCTTGCAAGTCCAAACATTATACAATTACACATTTCACAATCTAAACGACGCCGTATTTGACCAACTTTCACTGTTCAACCTAAGCACTGTAGCACTGTAGCTACAGTGCCGGGCCAAAAAGCCCAAAAATTTTAGTTTTTTTTTTAAAAAAAATTTGTTGGCACAAAATAGGGAGGAAAAAAATGTTACAAAAGTACCGACGCATTCAGATAAAAAAATATCCGCGGTAACATTTCCGAATTGACTTAAACAGGCCCAAAATTTTGGGCCGGCCCAATTAGTTTTTATTTTTATTTTTATTTTTAAATTTGACGGCACAAAATAGGGAGGAAAAAAATGTTACAAAAGTACCGACGCATTCAGATAAAAAAATATCCGCGGAAACATTTCCGAATTGACTATACTGAAAAAATAAACCCGCACTATTAAATATGAAGGGCAAAAAAAGCCCAAAAAATTTGGGCCGCCCCAATTAGTTTTTTTTTTTTTTTTTTTTTTTAATTTGTTGGCACAAAATAGGTTGACTTAAACAGGCCCAAAATTTTGGGCCGACCAAATTATAAAAAAATACCCGCGGTAACATTTCCGAATTGACTATACTAAAAAAATAAACCCGCACTATTAAATATGAGACCGACAAAATAAACTCGCACAAAATTAAAGGAATTTTTTTTTTACAGGAAGTACTCTCATCTTTAACTATTTACGACTTTCTATCGGCTTGGGCAAAAAAAAAAACGCGCGATTGTCATTTTATATAAGAACAAAAACAAACTATTAAACATGAGACCGAAAAAATAAACCAAAAAAAAAAATTAATGCCCCACAACAACGCGCGAAAAATTAACGCCCGCAGCAACGCGCGGTTAATCTTGCTTGTTCATTACATATGTTGTGTACACTGAGTTTACTCTAGACGTATCTCTAAAAAGAATACCACCCACTTGAGCACTTTGGAATATCCCAGACAACAACCGAGCAGTACATTCGGGATAACAAAGTTGACGGTTTTGTTAAGTTTAAGCATGTTTTAAGTTTTAACTTGTTACGTAGAAAACCATGTGTTCTTATGTCTTTTCAGTACTGTTTAAGTATTAGCAGTATTGGGTTTGATTTAGAATGATCAAATATGTATTGGTTTCTTTTATGTGCAAACGGATCAAAACAATATTCATTAACTTGCTTATATACATGTAAGTGGTTTCTTTTCCTTTCAAAATTGCTTATATAACTAAACGGAAACTATTTTTTTAATTTTCATTAACATCATATATATAACACAAGACAATTAATATATGATAAAGTTCGCATATTATTATCGCCTTCTCTTGTAACTAAGAGAGAGAATCCATTGGTAACGCTATTGCAAACCTACATAAGAAACAACCCCAAAACGGGGGAGATTAATCAACATCCAAATCCTCTTCATTATCAAACCTCGGGACACCCTCTTCATTAGCGAGCCAACGGAGACCATCAACAAACTCTAGCCGATTATTCATCTTGATGAAAGCCGCAGGATGAATCATCAAGACACTTGTAAGTTTCCTTGCAGCATCAGCCGGAGTTTCCAAAGGATGAGCATCATAATTGGTGGGACAACAATGACCCCTTGCCAGCCATTCTACACCTTTGAGGAAAAACTCACGACCAGGCATCCTTAGGTAAGCTTCAGGATGAAACACAATACTCCTCCACAGATTCATTGCCGCAGCCGCCGCAGCGGCCGTACATCGTCAACCGGCTTTCCCCCCCCCATAGAATCCTAGAAGAAAAGCACACAAGTGTTTATTTTATTAACGAAAGAGCAACAAGTAAGGTGTGTTTGAAATGAAAAATGTTTCCTATACCATTTTAACTATTTAACACACATTCAGCAACAAGTAAGGTGTGTTTGAAACAAAAGATGTATAACTGTAATAATACTATAAAAATACAGATTATAATTATCACGGAAAAAACATTTACCTCACCAACCATTCCGGTGCACGCAACCCAAAACCAGCAAGTCTGGAAGGCACGATTCTATAAAATAAAATAAAAAACCACATAAAATACATAAGTAAATACAAAAGAAAAAGTTGACAAATATAAACATAGAATAAAAACCAAACTAACTTTATTCTAGTGAGTCTCATTACTACTACTCTAGTCAAGTGATATTAAAGAAAATGCATAAATTTTAAAAAATTTGACAAATATACACTGAAATGCAATGAAAGAAGTAATAGTTAAGAATTCCATAACACATTACAAAATATAATGAAAAATTAGTCGTGTAATCAAATCAAATAATGAAAAAACTATAACAAGTAATAAAATTAAATGATGTTTTTTTACTACCACTACATATGGTAGAAAAGTATTTGCATCGACCAACTCGTGAGATTTGTTTTTACTTTATATTTAATCATAAAATTCACGACCAAATATTTATAAAATGTAGTAGACGACCAAAGGTGAAACTGAACTTTAAAAAGGAAAATATATATTAATAAAAATAAAAGCATAATGTATAAAGAAAAAGAGGCCACATGCATAATAACAAATTTGGTGTATTGTTGGTTAGTCTCTTCCTTCATGTCATGGCCCCCTTATTCTCTTTCTTTTTTGGCTTTTTCTTTTCTTTATTCTACCAATAAGACTCTAACACCTTTTTTAAATTATAGAATTATTTAGTAAATCGCAACAATAAAATAAAAATCTTTTAAGAAGAAAAAAAGGGCCATGGTTTTCTATTTATATGTGAGTCATATAAATTATATTATATATATATATATATAATATTTGGAATAAAACTACGTCGTTTTGACGTAGCTCATTGGGCTCCACTTTAGGCCGACCCATTTGACTTTTTTTTTGATGTAGTTGCTATAGTAACGGCCTATTGGGCTTCCACTTTGGGCCAGCCCATTTGATTTTTTTTTATTTTGGTTTTTCTTTTTCTTTAACTAGGCAATTTGAAAAAAAAATTGCTCGACACAAAATAGGAAACAAAATTACAAAAGTACTTATTTATTCATATAAAAAAATATCCACGACATGAGACCAAACACATAAGCTCATATAAAAAAAAGAAACTATTGCATAAAATAATAAAAAAAAAATTGCTCAGCATAAAATAAGAAAAAAATTTACAAAAGTATTGATTTATTCAGATCAAAAAATACCCACGACATAAAAAAAAGCCGCACAAAATACAAAAAAAAAGAAAAAAGAAAAAAAAATTAACGCCCCGCATTAACGCGCGGGCAGTCATGCATAACACATATTTACCTAAATCTTATAAAAATCTATGATAAAATAAACACCGGCCCGCAGCAACGCGCGGTCAACTACGGTTGATTACTTCTATAGGTATCAATAGCTGAATACCATAAATATACCTCTTTGCTCATAAAAGAGAGCAAACTAGTCAACATGGAAAATGCATCTCAATTCAACCATTTTACAGCTTCCACCACCACCTCCTCCTCAACAACAACTGCCATGACTTGCTCCTCAGAATCATCTACCTCGACGTCCTTGAGATCGACCACCGAGATCATTGCATGTACTGAAATGCTAGGCAAGGCTAAGAAAGGCTTGAAAAGAGCTCAAAATGGAAACAATGGTAATGAACAAAAGAAACCAAATAAAAATGGTGACGAGAATGGTGGTGGTAGTAGCAAACATCCTACCTATCGTGGAGTACGAAAGAGGAGTTGGGGTAAATGGGTCTCAGAAATTCGCGAGCCACGAAAGAAATCAAGAATATGGCTAGGAACATTTCCAACAGCTGAAATGGCGGCTCGAGCCCATGATGTAGCAGCTATAGCTATAAAAGGTCACTCAGCTTACCTCAACTTTCCTGAATTAGCACACCAACTTCCACAACCAAAAACCACATCACCTAAAGACATACGTGAAGCTGCCATCAAGGCTGCTAGTGAATATGAAGCCGATCCACAAACTAAAGCCGCGCTTTCTCATTCTCATTCTCATTCATCCACAACTTTATCATCTGATAACACCCAAGAATCACTTAATTCTATACCAACTGAGGACGATGATACATTTTTCGACCTACCCGATCTTCGAAGTGATTATAGTTTCCATTTTTACCCTTCATCATGGCAATTGGAGGCTGGAACTGATACATGCTTAAGACTTGAAGCTGAAGAGTCGTATCTTTGGCATGTTTACTAGTCAAAAGATTTTTTATATTTTAAAGTTGGTTGCTGGCCAGTCAAAATCAACACAAACACAAATTACACCCCTTGTAAATAGTCTTAGCCAACCCAAATTTTGGATTGCCTGTGTGAGTGTGTGATGATTTGTAGATTTTTTTAGCAAATATTTTACATTTTGATAGAAAAAAATAAATATTTATTCGATCTTGTACTACTTGGTGGAATATGTTTTGGAAAGTTCTTGTGATAAATTAGTTAATAGCTCATGTGTGCACTAGCTATAAACCTGCTTAATTAGAAGATAGAGCTAGTAAAATATACGGACTACATTAACATGTGAAATAGTAAAAACAATACATGAATTACAATTTAACTCAAACCACATAGATAAGTTTTACGTACAACTTCAATTCAGTGTAAATTGCTAAAGCCGTCCCATTAATAAGAAATCACATACAAATAAAAACAAATCTCTAATCTAAATCGGTTTGAAAATTAAAAATAAAGAATCCTATGACGAGAAAATGTTTATTTTATTTATATCAAAACAAATAAATACTCCGTATATATTTTCCGCCGTTCAATCTTTCTTTTTTCTAAAACGCCCTTACACCTAGCAATGAATACTTTTCTTTGTTTTTTTTTTGTTTTATACGGGCATATATAGATCAATCATGTAACTAACACCATTATATTATAGTCGCACATGAGGGGACATGTGAAGAGTGTTGAAGTTCATGATTTACGTTGCTATTTCTTTTAATTTTTGCTTTGATACTTAAATAACCATCTTTAGTAGAGTAATTCAAAAGGTTTGTGAAATTAGAGTTTGTTTAAAGTAACGTAAGGCTATTAATATTTTCAAAACAAATTATAAAAATTAATGTCTTGAATATAATCAAGTGCATGTACATGAATCACGTTATGAGTTTGTAGTAGTTGTATATCATGTGTCATCGTTTTCATCATTTATGAACATTTTAATCATCAAATGGTAAGCATAGTGGCAATAAAGGAGACAAAATGGTAATCTATTTGCGTTGCTAGCAAATCGTTCAACCACACATGTGTCTTTGTATAAACTATATTTTATCTACAATTAATTATAATTATATAAGTAAATTTTTGGGGTCCATGAAGTGTCATCAATTATTTGGACAAGAGTAATAATAACATAAACAGACGTTTCCACATAAGATAAATGTACAGGTTTACAATCCAATGAGAAATTGACTACTATGTGATAAATGAAAAACATGAGTGCTTTTAGTTGAAAAAGAATTTCGTAATTTTTGCTAACTACGTAAGAATTTTAAGGGGTTTTTGTCTTCAGAAAAGAGATGAAAATCTAGAGAAAAAACTAACTTCGAACACAAGTTATGTTTTCTTTATTATGTGCAAAGTTTTTTTCATGAAAACAAAGCTGTTTCCCTTAACTAAACGCGCAAAATGTCTAAAAAAAGTGGAACACACACCTTTAAAACACGATGAAATACACAAAACAGTCAAAATGCCACTTTCCTTTATTTACTTCACGATTTTGTCGTTTTTTCTACCTCCTAATAATTCGATAATGTAATTGATGCTACTGTTCAATCTTTATTAAAGCTTAATTTATTAAATGTGCTCACTTGATTTGGATCCTGCTAAAGAATAAAGATTTATTATTATATATCCTCCATGATACTACATTCGTGTAGGAGTTAAGCATCCAATGACTGAGTGTGATCACATGTTTAACGACGTATATTAAAACAAATAATTCTTTGTAATACTAAAATTAATTAAAGAGATATCATATGATCTAAAGTATATGGTACCGGTATATTTTTTTCCTGAATCTATATCTATACTACTATATAAAGTATTTATAATGTGGGACCCATTAAAAATTAAGATAAGGAGGTGCAATCTTGACCATCCATCTCATTTTAAGAAACCACATCATAAAGTGACATGTGTCACCTTTTGATTAAAAATTCACCTCTATTTTCAAATTGAAATATCTTTTTATTAATTTAATTTTATTATGATCTAATTTCACCATATTTTTTAAAATTTTATGCTCTTTCATTCAACATCCATTTTGATATATTTTGATATTTTTTTGTTTTTTACATTTTTAGCCGGTTTATTTTATGTTGATTTGTATTTTTTACAACTTTAACCTTAATTAAATATGAACTTGATATGTTAAAACTATATATTTTCGGAGAGAGTGTTGTCTTTTACATGCGAGAATGATGATGTTAATATGGTATTGCGGGAAAGCTTCAGGAAACTTAAACGAACACATACAAACGAACACATACATTCAAAGTGTTGTGAAATGAAATTACTAAGCGAGTAAGAAATTGCGTAAAGAGTTGAGTTAGTAAAAAATTTATTACCGTCGCTATGCGCGGGTAACCAACTAGTTTACTAAAATAGGTTGTTATATATGTTATGATCATGGGTCTAGAAGTTGTAACATTTGAATCTACAATCCATTCACATTGCATGTCCTTAACTTGTTTACGTATAAGCTGAGAGGTTCTAATACTCTAAGTTGCACGGGGACGGAAACGGGGACGGGAACGGAGATACCGGAAACGGCAACATTCTAAAATTCAAGAAACGGGTACGTCGAGGAAACGTCTATGTTTTTTATAATATTTTAGTATATGGTAAATTGTCATCCAAAAAAATATTACAAAATATTCAAAAATCCAAACAAATATTTACTCAAAATAAAACAGTCTTTCCATTGAACTAAATGTCATGTCATGGATATTTAATACGTAGGTTTTTGAGTGACCTTGGCTGGTAACTAAGCCTATAAAAGTTTAGATAGTAAACAGTATAAAAGATCAGTGGGAGAAATAACATGATAGAGAACTTGCCAATTTATGGTTTTGCCTTTCCTTGGTCAATAAAATGCGAAAAGCTTAAACCTTTTCATACAATTTAACTGACAAGGCTTACAAGCAATAAATATAATTATTAGATCATACAATTGTAAGTTTTTAATGATATTAAAGCAATCAATATTGTCGACTAGAGAATGAGTTTACAAGTTCCGGAGAGTTTGACAAGATGAAGAGCCGTGAGTTATGAGTTCTGGAAGGTTTTAATTACGTAGGTTAATTAAAATAAAAGACTTTTAGTTAATGGGTCATAGGAAACGTGGGTTTTGGGCCGGAAACGTTTCCCCAAACGTTTCCTAAATAAGGATCCACGTACCATAATTGTGGAAACGCTATCCTAGCTAATACTAAACCAATAATAATATAAGATTTCTGTTGAATAATAAATTAACCACTATTTTATTTACATGATATATAACTAGCAAAAAGAGAAAAAGAATCTGCCATTTTCTCTCTATGAAATTGGAAAGAACCAGAATAAAAAAGTAGAAAAAGAGAAAGGTATTTTAGCATTTAAACAAAGGAAACAAAAGAAAGAAAAAGATGAGAAAGAATGGAAGCTATGCATCTGATGCTTCTTTTTTTTTCTTTCTTTTTTTCTTTATATATATAAACATATTTTATAATTTATTTTAGTAATGTAATTACATGAAATCCAGCCTTTTGCTGATATGGTCTTGTTTTTTTTTTCATGGGCGGATATTTTTCTTAGCAGGATATTGATTAGGTCTGTTTGAACATTTAGCAAAAAATGTACTTCTATATTTTATCGATAACAAAAATCAATCAAAACAAGCAAAATCGTTGATAATTAACTCCTTATATAAGAAAACTAAAATGGTTTTAAAGTTTCCGAAAATATATCCAAGTATTACAGTATCTAGTTTGACTTGCAAGTAAAAATTTACCCTTATGGTAGTAAAGGAGTCTATCATGGGATTATTTGAAGATTGTAAATAATTTATATTTATTGTGATTTGCTAAACACAACCCTATGAGTTAAGCATTTCATATGACAGAATTAACATTTATCCAACATCAAACATAACATAGTTAACATCACTTACCGCTTTTAAAATGATTAGAAGTATATAATTGTGGAATATATGAGTTCATTAATGGATTTTTATAAATTTGGAATGCTTAAACAAAACCCATAGGGTTGTCTTTAGTAAATCAAAGATGTTTATTTATTTGTCAATTTAGTACATATATACTATGTGAATGAAATCTGGATTCTAAGAAGCATAGTTGTTGTGACTCTGTCAATCAGTTCCTGTCAATTTAGTTGTTGTCAGTTTTGCTCTAATATGATCCTGTCATTTTAGTAGCTGTGAATTAAATAGTACTGTATTTAAGTTGTTTGCATAATATTTGTTTAATCTAGTGATTGATATATGATTTTGTTAATTTATGTATGTCTATGTGTTTATGTTTAATTGGCATCATACCAGTGCCAAAAAGTACCCGTTTAAACTCGTTATCTAGTCTGTTCATTTTGCTACCTCAACTAAGTTGACACACCATATAGACATATTTAATTTGTAATTCATATTAAAACATTTCACAGCATTGAGATAAAATTAAAACTTGGTTAAACCTTATGCATTCTGTCAAAACCATACCTATAGTAAGATCTGAATGCAAAACAAATGCAAGCTTCAAAGACGATATGTTTTATGATTAAACTCCATACATTACGTCATTTCACAAACGTAGACATCATATTCTAGACAAGTATTTACATTATTCTTACTTTTTTGAGCTTATTCTTTGATGATTTGGTTTAACACATGATGTGTTTTTTATAATGAAACTAGCCTCATTTCTTTAGTCAGTGCTGTGTTGGCCTGTTGCCTATGCTTTTCTGTCCAGGTCCTCTGATTTTCAAGTGCTTTGAGCTCATAGACTGTATTTCTTTCGACATACGGTAAATTTTTGATGATGACTATGAATTGAAGTTCTTAGAGTGTGAGTTAAAGAAGACATTGATTCCACTGTATGTGAAGAAACTCTGCATCAGTGGAGCTTGCATTTGGGGTGATAAAGTCGGTCAAGATATCAGAGTCATTAGCTTGTATAGTTGTTAAAAACTTAAAATGGCTAGGACCAAGGCTAGTACCAGCAATAAAATAAGACTGTCAGATGCGTTTATAGTCATGGCTTTAATTGATAGTATTAGTAAACTAACTTTGTGTTTCTATGCTGTTTTAATACGTGTTCTTGTTTGAGTTTATAAAAAAGATTGTAGGACATTAGAATGACAATGTTATTATGTTTAAGTTCAACTATGATCTTGCCAGAGAACAAGAAAAATGACATACTATACCAGTATATTGTTGGACTTGCTAATTATTAAACCTTAATTTAGATATCAGGCCAATGTATCTAGCTGCCAGCATATATACACGTATTAGAACAAACCATTAACACAATTAAAACTTTAAAAGAAATACAATCAACAAGCAGAATGAAAAGTTTATAAGAAGCTCATCAAGTTGAGCAGTGCGGCCTTGCTACAATCAACAAGATAAAGATATGTGTAGTTACCAATGATTTTTGTTTTACTTTTTGGGTCAACCGAAAATCACAAACAAAAGTGAACAAGAAACTTCAATATTTCTTAACTAATACAATTTGTTAAACCGTTGAAACCAATTATATATGCATAAAAAGACTATATAATTAGGGTTATTCTTTGATTATTTTAGTCTTTAATTAGGTGAGCTCTATCTTTATATATCTTGACATCTCTGCAGTTACGCACAGCAAGTTATCGATCACTTTTCTGGCTTCAAAGATGGCATCAAAGCTTCAATTTTACTTACTACTTTCTATTTGATCATGCGCAACTATGCCGATATCAATGGCTGGAGATCCGGACATTCTCACAAATTTCATCCCTCCAGTGGTTTGGTTGGTCCTTCTGGATGGAAACTATTTCACCTCCACTGAGATTGTTAGAAATTGGGGTCATGGTGTGATGATAATCTTAGATATCTTTTCAAATCGTGTATTTTCACTTTCCGAATAAAGTATTTTGACCCTTTAATGCTTGTGTATCACGAAATCCTTATTGGAATAATTCACAAAGAACACTTGGTATCTAGGCACAAGAAAACTAAGCAAAACAAAGAGGAATTATGTGTTTTTCATAAATGAGACCCATGAAACTGTTACTAAACATATTCTTTGGGCAGGCAGTTAAAATCAGTTGGAAACCAACAATCATAACTGTTTGGCCAATAGTCACAACATTGACGAGGGGCACTAGCCCTTGACTCTGCAAGGCCCCCTGCGTCTTTGTCGTGGTGGAAACATATTAGCTTAAACGAGTGTGCACTCGATACTTCCCTAACTCGCATCCAAGTATGATATGAAATCCCATTGGTCGCTTGTAAATCGCAATTACCTAAAATAATCGATGACACTAAAATCACCCAACAGGGATGAGCCATGGCCGAATTCTTTGCTCCTAATGGTCAGAGTGTTTCTTATGCTGTACCACTGTTCCCTAATGGCACCCATCCACGGGCTTCAGAGTTGTTGTTTGTTCTCATGGACTCTTTACAAGTTGGATTTGCTGATATTACTTGTAAGCTATTTACTGAAAGATTGCATCAAGGTGACATTTTTGTGTTCCCAGAGGGACTTATTCAATTTCAGTACAACTGTGATGCAAAGAATCCAGCTTTGGCTCTTTCTGCCTTTGGAAATGCAAATGCAGGGACTGTGTCTGTTCCAAATTCAGTTTTGAATACGTCAATCGATGATCATGTATTGGCATTGTTTTTTAAAACCGATGTGGCTACTATTAAGATGATCAAGTCTAAACTATCAGGCTAACTCGGATGAGGTGCTTTCCAATTTGTATGTATGTTTGGAGAGCGAATAATGTACTTGAATGGTGAATATAGTGACACTTTAGATCTATCTTACTATTTATTGTAACCTCACATGGGACTTCAAGCACATTGTCAGGAAAAACGCTAACTATACACTAGTAACAAAGAAGCAAACAAGCAACCACGAGAAAACGTACAATGATTTACAACTTTTTTCCAATATTGATAACGGATAAAGACAATATAACCCAATATTATCAAACCTACATGCCTGTCAACGCAAACCAAATTCCTTCACAAGTCACAACCAAATCAAAATAAACCTTTACAAAAGAACATAATAGCTAACCGCTCAATGGTGGCCTAGTGGCAAAAGGAGTTGTGAATGTGTGAGGTCTCAAGTTCAATTCTTTCTAGGTGCTAACAACCTTGAAGTGGCCACGCCAACCTCATGAAAAGGGAGGGCTTTACTTGGTTTGAGTCTGTGTGGCGGTGGGTTCAAACCTCGTGGATTAGTCGGCCAAAAGATCAGAAACCATGGTTACAAAAAAAAAAAAAAAAACATAATAGCTGAGCTAGAGTTACCTTGTTGCCACTAGTCTTTTCAGATATTCTGGGTCCTGAAGTTAATATCCTAAGCCACCACTTGTCCAAGCACAACCAATATCACGCAGATCTATTGAGGGATACTCACTGACCCATACACATTCTGGTTTGCTGCTATTCCATCTCCAATTAGGACCATATCCTGCTGGATGAAAGTGTGCCAGTTTTTATGTTTCATTCTTTCTTGGCCCATCCTCGTATATAGAAATACTTGATAACTGTGAGTGAGCACAAGAGAGAAGGAGCGAGGGTGAAGAGAAGATGGAAAATATTGGAACTAAAAGAGACAGCCATATTACAAAATGAAGCAATCAGGAAATGTCATATACTCATAGTATGTAATTATGAAATTAATCGTTTCATACAGTTGTCTGGTCCATATATATAACCATTCTTTATTTCAGAACATTACATCGTCCCTGTCATACAAAAACCATGATGAACAAACACTAAACGACAGGGTTATTGAACACCTAATTCTTGAGTCCTAACTCAATTTTTTGAACTGTTGGAACGTCAGTTTTGAACGACTTTGCTAGGACGTTATCGTCAATACCAGTTGTGAAAACAGACTTTGGCACTGAAAGCAGGCCAGCACTCGCACTTCCAAATGCAGAAATTGCAACGACAGATTGATTGTGGTTCCTGTTGTACTGAAAATGAACAAGTCCCTTTGGAAATACAAAAATGTCACCCTCTTGAAGTGTCTGGTTAAACAATACATTCTTAGTGTCAACAAATCCAACTTCAAGTGTACCGAACAATACTATCAGAAGTTCAGCAGCACGAGGGTGAGTGTGAGGTGGGTTCACACCAGCTGGTGGGAACTGGAGTACTGCATAGGAGACACTTTGACCGTTTAGAGCTGGGAACTCGGTCATTGAAGCTTTGATGACTGTGAAGTTTTTAGGGTTTGGGTTAAAAAACGCACTGAGTCCAGTGTAGGTGAAGTAACTGGCATCAACGGAGCTCGTATTTGGGGTTATGAAATCCGTTAAGATATCAGGGTCATTAGCTTGTGTTGTTCTTGAAATGGCTAAGAGCAAGGCTAGTGACAGTAAAAGAACAGAACTTTTAATAGCCATGACCGAAACTGAGAGAAAAACAAGTGTTATGTGGTATAATATATCAGGTTCCTGATAGTGTTTATATACAGGTTGTCAACTCAATGGTTTCGTTATTTATGTTGAGTTGTATATGACATAGAGAGGAATAAAACGGATATTCTTGCATTGTAAGTTTTGCCAATCGTTGTTTATAAATGTCGTTGTCTACTTTAATTCATTCTCTTCGGAGGTTTCGATTACTATAATATACGCCCAATGCAATTAGAGAATAAATAGGCATAAAAAGTGACCGGTCAAACAAGAAATAGTTTTTAAGATCTTAATGTTTGGAAGTTCAACCTTGTTATCATCATCAAGAAAATAGAGCTGGGTGAGGTTACCAAGGATGCTTTGTTTTTTTCATTTGGCTTATCGTAAAGACGGAGACCATAAACAAAATTCACGACGGAATTCAAAATTTGGCCCTCACGACGGAAACAAAATTAAGATATCAATGGCAGGAGATCCGGATATTCTCTCTGACTTCATCCTTCCACCGGTTCTATTTGGCCCTCTCGATGGGAACTTCTTCACCTACACTGGGATGAGAGCACTTGTAAATGCACCATTCCCGAAAACTTTTAAGGTAACAAAAGCAGCCATGACTGATTTTCCAGCTCTTAACGGTCAGAGTGTTTCTTATGCTGTACTACAGTTCCCTAATAGCACAGTTAACCCACCACACACACATCCTCGGGCCTCAAGCTTTTGTTTTTCTCATGGGTTGTTTAGAAGTTAAGTTTATTGACACTACTAACTAGCTGGATGTTTACTCAGACCCTGCAAAAAGGTGATATCTTTCTGTTCCCAAAGGGACTTGTTTACTTCCAGTTTAACAGTGATGCCCAGAATCCAGCTTTGGCCCTCTCTGCCTTTGGCAGCGCGAATGCACGGACAGTTTCCGTTCCAAATTCATTTCTAATACAACTATCAATGATCAAGTATTGGCTTTGTCCTTCAAAACCGAGTTCAGTTCCTACCATCACGAAGATTAAATATGGGCTATCAAGCTAATTAGGATAAATCACTTACCATATTGTATGTGTTTCTTATTTTTGGGTTTCAAACACCAATATTTGTTTTCTTAAATAGTTTATAAAGAGCCATTTATTTATGCGTAGTTATGGTCTGATGTTATGACTGCAAAGTTGAAGTGCGAAAAAGTTTTTGACTGTTATCATTAGCACCTAAGATAATTTGTGAGAAAATATTTCCTAATATATTCAGTTGGTTAAGAATGATTATATTTTGAATTTTGAAACATTGGTGCGAACCATGCACAAAAGAAGCAATGGAAGACAATGATTTTACATCAGATTAACAATCGAAAATCTTTTGTCAATGGCCATATCCATTATATTGTTCTTGTCGGATAAAAAACCGACAATCCTTGAAAGCTAGTGAGGAATATTGACTCAAAGTAACCACACCGTGACCCCAAACATTAACTTGTGAACTCTCTGATCAACTTTGTGCTAATCTTTTAGGTTTGTCGGAGGTTTTATCCAACAGTTCTGTTTTGTCTCATGCTAGTAATATAAAGTTAGTCAGAACATGAACAAGTCTATAAAATTTATGTCAAATACTAACTAAAATGTAGAGTATATTATTATGAGGGTTGCATTTGCCTTCCTTCCATCACCTTTATTCACCACCATACTGATATGCTTTACTCGTACGTTTCAAAACGTTGGCTTTAAGGAGCAAACCTTCATCACGATCTCCATTTTATACACCCCTATTAATACATGTTGTTACAATGATCATTACTACCATATAACTCCTAATTTACTTCTATAATTCCCAATTTACTGCTAGGAAAAGGCTTTTTTTATCTGTCTGAGATAAACATTATTAGAAAGTTAATTTCTCATCCTATGTGTTGAAGAACTTGAATACCTTAGTCTAATTTTAATTTCATGCGATTGGAATTGATTTTGGTTATCGCTCGTTCTACAGCACAAAAGAAAAAGAAAAGAAGAACGAGGTCCTTTTATTCATCATTCTAGAACCACATTATTGGTGTTTGAAAGTGGCTTACAAGAAATTAAACATGTATAAACTGTCAAGTACATGTTTTTAGTTAGCCTGAAAATCCAGATTTGATCTTCTGGATTGTAGGAACATCTGTTTTGAATGACAAAGCCAACACTTGATCATCTATAGTCGTATTGAAAACTGAATTTGGAACCGACACAGTCCCTGCACTTGCACTTCCAAAGGCAGAGAGAGCCAAAGCTGGATTATTGGCATTGCTGTTAAACTGGAAGTGAACAAGTCCCTTTGGGAACACAAAGATGTCACCTTGTTGCAGTGTCTGAGTAAACAGCTTGTTAGTAGTGTCAACAAACCCAACTTCTAAAGATCCCATGAGAACAAACAAAAGCTCTGAGGCCCGAGGGTGCGTGTGTGGTGGATTAACAGTGCCATTAGGGAACTGTAGTACAGCATAAGAAACACTCTGACCGTTAAGGGCTGGAAACTCAGCCATGGCTGCTTTCGTGACCTTAAAAACATCTGGGAATGGTGCGTCAACAAGTGCTCTCATCCCAGTGAAGGTGAAATAGTTTCCATCCAGAGGGCCAGTTAGATTCGGTGGAGGAATGAAGTCTGTTAAAATGTCCGGATCTCCAGCCATTGATATATGCAAAATGGCGAATGAAATTGAAAGTAATAAGAAGAATTGAAGCTTTAATGCCATCTTTGATGCTAGAAATCAGTCGATATCTTGCTCTTTGGTTACAAGATGGTAAGATATATATGCACCAAGAACTCATGTAAGATTACTAAAGTATATGCCTTATGCTTGAGAACTACCAAAGATTTCAAGTATGATTAGTAATTTTACGGGTTGAACAAAGAGTGTAGCTAAGAAATTTTGGATTTTTCCATCATTATAGTCTATAGCGGCCAAAGGACAATAAACAAGACCCCTTGGTTTCTTCGCACAGGCTCTATTTTCTTGTTATCTCACTTTGAAACAATGCTGAACAGCCAAACATGAAGATCTTTTTAAATATTCCTGTTTTTATTCATCTCTTTTAACAAGGTTTTAGTCTTTGCTAACATCTGAAGTACGTTACATTCTTATAATAAAATCCTCGGACGGCTATATCTTTCAGCTCTGGCGTTCGTCCTGACATCAGATCACAGCTTTGAAACACATGAACAACGGATACAACTGCCAAGTCCAGAATTTCTGCAAGTCCTGCAAGTATATCCGTTTGCTTGTTAGGTCCATTAGGTTTAGTGTTATGTTGTCAGCATTTTTCTATTATAAATAGACATGAAATGTCATTATGTAATCACACAAAACGTATTTTACATGGTATTAGAGCTTTACGTAAAACCCATCACCAAAACTTCCTATCCTCCGGTCATTAGCTACTGATCGATGATCCGGAGGAATCCCCGTTGATTTATTTTCGCTTTATTGTTTTTGATTTAATTAGTTTTGTTTTTCTTTTTTTATACCAAACTCATAAACTTTATCCTACAAAACCTTAGTCGTCATAATAAACCCTCTATGTTGAGATATCAATAATTTAAATTTGTCTTCATTCACAAAATTTGTTTTTACCATTGGGGATTATTGTTGTCGGGGACACTAGTTGAAAAGAAAAATAGCGCTCTTACCTAAAGGCAAAACAAGCCATGCCCTATAAAAATGTCACAAAAAAAGAGGAAGTCGTTAAGCAATAAACAACTTTTTCGTTGAATACAAATATGCCTCCATTAAAAAAAACAATAAAAAAGATGAGGAAAAGAATAAAAGAAGAAGTGGCTTTCAACATTCATCTCAGTTTGTCGTCCGGAAGACTCCCGTTCAAACCGCGAAAGGTGTCAGAC
>BQNB010000023.1:8476-98476 GCA_026074375.1 Tanacetum coccineum | reverse complement strand
TAACCCAACGAGGGGCCCAGTAAGTATCTTACTCCTACTTAAGTGGAGGAACAAATTCTATTTTGACTACAAGTGTCCATCATGTACTTCAAAACATTTTTGAAAATATCCCTTATGACTACCTTTTAACAGCATAGTGGTAGACTAGAATCAAGAAATGCTATCCATACATGCAAAACCCGCTTGCATCTCAAGTCTAAGGATAAACATGACTTTTACCATGTGTGTAATGCACCAAATGACGTCGATCCATAAAGTGATTAACACAGGTTAGGTATCCAATATTCAACCACATTGAATAACATGTGATGTTGGCAGAATCATCTTTACATATTCTCCATAATACAAACAAACACTCACATTTACCCTATCTTAACAATACTCCTATATTGTCAACTGGTAATGGACATAGCTTTGGAATGCTACAAGTCATTCATGGATATAAACATGCAAATATAGGACACAATTATTATGAAATAAAAACAATATACCACGTAAATTAATTCATTTATTAAAATAACAATCGTTTAACATCCCATTATCCAAATACTAACTAATACATCACAGATTTACATGATACTTCTAGCTGGAACAATTCCAATCGCCATAGCATGTTCATAATGCTTATCGTACGGCATTGGTTTTGTAAACGGATCAGTTACATTTTCATCTGTGTGAACTTTATTTAGGATAATCTCACGTTCTTGAATTACTTCACGAATGTAGTGATATTTCCTTTGAAAATGTCTGGCTCCCTTTAAAATACCGGGATCATTGGCGATCGCTATTGCAGGCTTTGTCACATAGCATCTTCATAGATCTTTTATTCGATGGCACGACACCTCCAAGTCCATCAATAAATTTCCTCATCCAGACGGCTTTCATTGACGCTTCAGCAGCAACAATGTACTCAATTTATGTAGAATACATAGCAGTAGTGCTTTGCTTGGCACTCTTCCAGTCCACGGCTCCACCATTAAGTACGAACACATATCCCATTTAGGATTTGGTATCGTCTTTATTTGTCTGAAAACTAGCATCAGCATAACAAGATACTTTTAGCTCAGCTTTAGGTTTTTGCCCCATATATAAGAACCATATCTTTAGTATTTCTCAAATACTTAAGAATAGCTTTAACAACAGTCCAATGAATCTCACCAGGATTTTGCTGAAAACGACTACACAAATTTTGCGCAAAGGCAACATCGGGTCTAGTACATCTGACCGCATACATGATTGAACCTATAGCCGAAGCATAAGGAACTCTTTGCATACGTTGTACCTTACTAGGTGTTTTAGCACCTTGGAACTTTCTATAGTTAGGATTTTCTATCATTGGAATATACCCCTTTTTGGAGTTTTCCATCCAAAATCTCTTTAGAATTTTCTTTAGATAAGCACTTTGACTAAGAGCAATCAACCGCTTAGATCTATCACGTCTGATCTTGATTCCAATGATGTATGCTGCCTCTCCTAAGTCTTTCATAGAAAAGCACGTACAAAGCCAAGATTTAACTTCTTGTAGCATTGTAACATTATTTCCCATGAGTAATATGTCATCGACATACAAGATTAGAAACACAACATTACTCCCACTAGCTTTGAGATATACACATGGCTCATCAGGATTTTGAATAAAACCAATCTTCTTGATTTCTACATCAAATCTTTTATTCCAACTTCTAGATGCTTGCTTTAATCCATAAATAGAACGTTGAAGTTTGCATACTTTGTTGGGATGTTGTGGATCCACAAACCCCTCAGGTTGCACCATATATACGTCCTCGCTTAGGTGACCGTTTAGAAAGGTGGTTTTGACATCCATTTTCCAAATCTCATAGTCATAGAACGCGGATATGGCTAAAAGAATCCTTATAGCTCTATTGTCTGCAACATAAGATAAGGGTTCCATATAATCTACACCGTAAATTTGGGTATAACCTTTTGCTACAAGACGAGCTTTAAAGGTGTGTACATTGTCATCCATGTTAGTATTTTTCTTTAAAATCCATTTACTCCCAACAGTTCGACCATTAGGAGAAAGATCAACCAAAACCCAGACTTGGTTACCTTTCATGGATTGCATTTCCGTATTCATAGCTTTAAGCCATTTGTCAAATTCAAGATCTGATAATGCAGCTTTATAATTAGGTGGTTCATTAAGATCCCCTAATTCATATTCCTCAACATCAACATAGAAGCCATATCTATCTAGTGCTTGAGGTATCCTTGCCGATCTAGGAATAGGAACTTCAACATTTTGGGGCTCGACCTCGATAAGCGCGACCTCATTATGTATTTCTTTAGTATTTTCAGAAGGTTGTGTATCTTCTTCTTAAATTAATTCAAATCCTCCGTCACTCTTACCCGATTCGAGAAGACCATGACTCCTACTCGCTTCTTGTACCATAAGGCTATTCTCAAAGAACTCAGCATTTCGAGCAACAAAAATCTTGTTCTCGAGTGGATAGTAGAAGTAGTGACCCATCGTTTCCTTTGGGTATCCTACAAAGATAAACTTAATGGATCTAGGATCGAGTTTGTCAGGTGCGTCTTGTTTTATGAGTGCCTCACAACCCCAAACCCTTAAGTAGGACAACTTGGGAGCTTTCCCATGCCATATTTCATAAGGCGTCCTTTCAACCTTCTTGGTTGGAACCATATTGAGAATGCAAGCTGTAGACTCGAGAGCATATCCCCAAAAGGATTTTGGCAGAGTTGTTAGATTCATCACGGATCAAACCATATCAAGTAAAGTTCGATTCCTCCTCTCAAACACCCTATTATGTTGTGGTATATAAGGCGGAGTAAGTTGGGATACAATACCACAACTTTTCATGTGATTAACAAACTCATGACTCACGTATTTGCCTCCTTGATCGGATCGAATCGCCTTTATCTTTTTACCGAGTTTGTTGATAGAAATAATGCCTAGAAACGTTATTAATATTTTTCGACCTCTCTACGTTTTGATAATCACAAAATGTAAAAACAATTAATAAAACATTATTCATAAACAAGTAATTAGTAGTAAATTTTCATTTCGAAAATTTAATCACTTAAAGGTATGAATAAATAAAGGCTTAATGCATTTTATGATCAAATGAATTTTTATTCAACCTCACATTTTTTATAAAAATGTCACAAACATTTTTATAACTTTTACAAAACATTTTTAGATTTAAAAGAAATGTTTTATTCAAAATAAATATTTTGAATTCAATTTTTCTACCTAAAAACGGCTAGAAATGTTCCAGAAAACACCTCCCCCAGAAAAGACAAAAAAAAGAGCGTCCAGGCTGGACGACCCCCTTAATTATAAGGGCAGTCCCCTTAATTATTAAGGGGACCGACACCCTAATTAAGGGGACCGCCTAGACAAAAAGGCAACTCAGTTTGCCTATAAATACTGGACTATTCCCCACTGATTTTCTCACCTTTTGCACACACATTCTTTCTGTTCTAAATTAGTTTATACTCTCCTACAATCCTTTGATCATTTAATCATAAAGCTTTGTTTCCAAGTGATCTAAGCTTAACTCCTCAAGTGCAAGAGAAGAATATTTCAAGTCAAGAAGTGTTATAGTTTAGTTGGTGTTGTTATGAAGTTGTGTTAGATCTTGTAAATTATTTGTGTATATTGTGAAGGTGTGTATTGTAGTTGTATACAATAGTTAGATTGTGGTGATCATTGAAAGTATAGTTAGATCGTAGTGATCATAGTAAGTAGTGTTAGATCGGTGTGATCATAGTAGTGTCTTGGTGAAGTGAAGTTTTGAAGTCAAGAGAAGTCGTGAAATGAAGAGAAGTTGTGAAGTAAAGCAAATGTGTGAATTGGTGTGAAGTAGTGTGATTAGAAGTTGTGATAGATTGGTTCTAGCTAGGATTAAAACTTGACATTTGGCTTTGTGTCGGAAATTAGTGTAAGCTTAGTTGTGTACGGTTTTCTCCGCCTAAAGGGAGTTTGTTGACATAGTGAAGAGAACTCTCGAGTTTGGTGCTCGAGGAGTGGAGTAGGGCGAAGAGGTGCTTCGTTACCAAACCACTATAAATCTTTGTGTCGTGGTTTGATCTTTCTAACTCTTATCTCTTGTCTTTCATATTTTCTTGTCATTTGTTGACTTATTTATATTGTTCATATTGTGCACATATTGAGATCACATAAAGTCGAATCTAAGTTTTTATAAACAAACATAACATTAATTTAAAAAGCGATAAACTATTCCACCTCCCTTCTAGTTTTTCACAATTGGTATCAGGAGCCACGTCAAGCAAGATTTTAAAATGAACTGTATTTTAAAACTTGAAAAGATCTATGGAATCGGAAAAATATTTAGAAGGGCAATCTATGCAAAGACCACCACTATTTGAAAGTGATGGATTTATTTATTGGAAAAATAGATTCGAAACTTATGTGAAATCAAAAGATCTAGATCTTTGGCATGTTATTACCTATGGTGATTTTCCTCCTATTCAAAATAATCCCGAAACTAAAAAGGATGAAATTGTACCATTTGATAAACAAAACGATGATCTTAAAAAGAAACTTGCTAAAAATAATAAAGCTAAAATGGTAATTTATAATGCTTTACCACGTAAAGAATATGAAAGAATTTTTATGTGTAAAACCGCAAAAGAAATTTGGGATACTTTATTAATCACTCACCAAGGTAATAGTCAAGTCAAAGATAATAAAATAGATCTTCTTGTTCAACAATATGAACAATTTACGATTCCGGAAGAGGAATCGATAGATAATGCTTTTGCTAGATTTAACACTATTATTACTAGTCTAAAAGCACTTGATGAAGGTTTTTCTAGCAAGAATTATGTTAGGAAATTTCTTAGGGCACTTCATCCTAAATGGCGCGCAAAGGTTACGGCTATTGAAGAGTCGAAGGATTTAACATCACTATCGCTTGATGAACTTATTGGAAACTTGAAAGTTTATGAAGTGATAATAAAGAAAGATTCCGAAATGGTCAAAGGCAAAAGAGAACAAAATAGATTCTTTCCTTGAAACCAAAAAGGAACAAGTGATTGAAGAAAGTTTTGTGACTTCCGAAGTGACAGAACGAAGAAATACGCCATGGTGTCGTGAGAGACTTATAGAAATTTTTCCAAAAAGACGGGAAGATTCGTAAGGCAACCACATGATGAAAGAAAGGTATCTAAAAGAAATAAAGACGACAAAAATGGCAAAGGCGAAAGAAAATGTTTTAAATGTAGGGATTCAAATCACCTCATCAGAGAATGTCCAAAACTATCAAGAAGCTACAATCAAAGAGCCTTTGTTGGAGGATCATGAAGTGATAACGACGAAGATGAAGAAGAAAAGATTAAAGATGAAAATGTCTTATGGTAGGGGGGGAGGGGAAGATAGCTTCTAATGAGGTTACGTTTCCGAAACCGAATTCTTAGTGATGACCAAT
Organism: Tanacetum coccineum; assembly: GCA_026074375.1. Taxonomy (NCBI): domain Eukaryota; kingdom Viridiplantae; phylum Streptophyta; class Magnoliopsida; order Asterales; family Asteraceae; genus Tanacetum; species Tanacetum coccineum. Next base: position 93,044 of record BQNB010000023.1, on the reverse strand, counting down.
CATTCGTTAGATGAAAAAGACGTGAGATAATGAATATAATCGACTATGCAAAATAGGTCTAAAAGTCATGGCTAAAAATAAATTAAAAATAAATTAGAAAATGAAGTACTAGAGCTAAAAAAATAAACTATCTAAAATAGAAAAAGGTAAAGAGGTCAATGAAGAATGTAAAACATGTCAAGACCTTAGACTTGAAAATGAAAAACTTAAGGAAGAAATTTCTAAGCTTAATCAATTTAATAATAGTAGTAAATCACTTAAGAAAATGTTAAAATCTTTAAAAACCTTCCGGTGATAAATCCGGCCTAGGATTTAATTTTACCAAAGGATCAACTAGTAAGACTAAACAAGTGAATTTGTTAAATCATAAGAAAGGTTGAGTCAAAAAGAAAAAATAGTAGAATTAAACTCAAGCCCAAGACCAAAATTTATGCTTATAAACAATTCTAAAATACCCATTGCAAGCGACGACGAAGTAAAACGTTTTTATAAACCTTCTTTGAAACCCGAAGTTGGATTTACTAAGCCTAAAACAAGACCTAAGACTCCTCCTCCAAAAAGAACTAATAACTCTCACCCTTTGTCTAAAACACCACAACCTAGGAGAGATCAAGGTAGACAAAATTACCCTAATAATAATCATTCAATGTGGAATTATTCATAACAATCAAACTTCTCTTCGTGGGGAATATGTCCACCTTATATGTATCCGAATCAAATACAACATATGCAAAATATGTTCAGGACTAACAATTTTGGACCCATGAGAAATTAGGGACCAAGTGGTTGAGTCGTTACAACATTTTAGTGGAGTTGTTCATGAACATTTCTTGGAATCCGACGAGTGAATACATTCTTAAAATCTTATGACGGGTTCACCAAATGTTTCTCCTTCAAAGCTTACTCACTTGAAGATGTTGAAGAAAATACATTGTAGGCAAAGGTATGTCTTCTTTTCAAACTTTTTAGAATTTAGATTATGTGTTAAATGTTAAATGACTATATATAATTATGCTACATGTAGTATATGCTAAACAAATAAGTTATAGTCAATAGAATATAATTTAAGCTTGTGGAAATAGTGAAGTCACTAGAAATGCCATTTGTTGGTTTTTTAGAATTAAGAGAATTTGTTCATTATGAACTCATCTCTCACGTAGTTGAATTAGAATTCTCTACGTACCTGTATAAAATAGAAATCTTCTATGTCCACTAGTAGCGAACTCATGTAGATGAAAAAATGTAAGTTAGTGGGTAATTATTAACATAGAAGTAGGTTTAGTTTTATATCTTACGCTGGAAAGGCATGACATCAAAACTATATGGATGAAACAAACTCCCTTTGACTACGACGTTCGCCTCGTCTACACGTCTACAATAAACTACGTCTATTGAAATCCTCTCATTATGCTTTAACTCCATTCTATTATTCTATTGTCACATATTTATCATCTCTTAAATACTCCAAATCGTAACAATTAATTATTTCATCCGAATTGATTAATTTATTCAATTGACAAGAAGTTGATTGAAAACGTCACTAAATCCTAGTTAAATCTTCTCTCGGCTTAACAACTTTATTATTTCATCCGAAGTAATCAAAGTATTTTTAATTAACGAAAGGTTAATTAAAACGTCAATTAAATTTCGTCAATCATCTCTAAACCATCTCTCAATCCAAAAATCTTGACAACTTAATTATTTCATTGGAAATTATTTAAGTTTACTTAACTTAACGAAAAGTTAATTAAAAGTGTCAAGTATTTTTCTCTCGTCTTCAACTTTATTTTTTCTACAACTAGCTTATCTAAAATAATATTACTAGTAGCTTCCGACGTATTTTGATAATTGTATATTTACTAAACTAGTCAAAATCGAAAAACAAAAAAAATCTTCAGATAGGCGGCCCCCTTAAAATTAAAGGGACCAGCCGTGTTAATGTGGGCAACCCCCTTATATTTAAGGGGACCGGCCATTCAATTCGCCAAACAGTCCATTCCTTCTGCAAAATTGATTACCAAACACCCCATTTTCTCTTCTCCTTCCTTCCCTGCTGCTGTGTGACGAAAACAATCACCCAAAATCACCAAAATTCAAACCTTCAAACACCCATTCAATCAAAATTCGCAAGGGGCAAACACCAACAACAAGATTAACAATCTTTATTGTAAGATTTCATATACTTTTCTTTTTCAATTCCATCCAATTTTGCTCTTAATCAAAATTGGGCATTTTTATAACTTTTGTATCTTTTGCATTTTTATGATTAGGTCTAGGAAATCCATAACTATAATGATTCCCGTAGTCATAGGAATTCAAAATTTTCAATAGGATTAAATCACATTTTTTTTTGTTCGAAAATTTATAAAAATATAAACATTTTTTTTATTTTTTTTAAGAAATTTTCAAAACAAAATTTCATACATTGTTGATTCATGCCAAAAACATCTTAATTAATTATACATTGACTATCAAAACATACATACCTAAATACTTATTTTTCGAATCAATGGATACAGTTTTATAAAAATAAAAGGGTGTTTGGTTCGTTTCTTAGGATCGATTTTTAGAGTCGAAATGACCATCACTATACTTTTATCACTTGTATAAACACATAACTAACTTGTATAAGTCATCAAGATATATAATTGATATATATATATATATATTGATACATTTTATAAAAAGTATAAAATAAAGGGGTGTTTGATTTAACGGTTTAAAACATAGTGTTAAGACAAAACAAACACCATTTAATTCTTGTCAAGTCAAAAATAATGAACTAATATTTGTCAACAAAATATACAACTTAACGTATATCTTTTGACAATTTTAGTCAAGTCTTGTATTAATAAGGGAGTGTTTGGGTCATTTCCTAGATGTTGAAATATATAACTAATATATATTCTTCAACACCCTAGATTAAGTCAAAAATAAAATAAGGAACATATGGATCACTTATTAGGTTTTTATTTTTAGAGTCGAAGTAATCTTTGTCCCACATTTGTCGTTTTTCAAAACTTTATTTTTTTACTCTTTTAATAATTTATTTCGTTGTTGTCTTATTTAGGTGATAAACATGCCTCGAGCAACAGTTGGTGATACCTCTCTTACCCGTTCTTACATTCCCAAAGTATCCCAAACACCCGGTATTTGATGTCTTTGGCTTGGATTCAAGGTAATTAATTAGACAAAAACAAGATGTTATATTGAATTATCATACTTGTATTGTCTGTTATGTATGTGATTAGTATTGATGAAAGGTATGGAAGGTTTAGGAATCATGTGTTTGGATTTAGAATAAGAATGGGATTGGTGGATGGACCTAGCTAGTTATGCTTGTGATATTGATATGCCAATTGAGGTAGGAAGAGCTTGGAAGTTAATGTGTACCAGCAAAAGATATGCTTGGCCTAATTGTAAAGCTAGCAACAAAAATTGATTGATCCCGATACGTATATAAGGATAATATCAATAATAGTATAGTAATAAGTATTCCGTAAGGATTTAAGAAGATTACTTTTAACCAAAGTAAAGTTCAAAACCTTCCGGGTCATTTCCTCGACGAAGTGCGAATTGAGAATCGGTTAAGTTTGTGATCGCGTAAATTGAATAGTTTCAGATTTTGATTTGGTTTTCTATTTCTACATAATATAATGCAAAATTAAAGCAAAAAACGGCAATTACGACTTGACCTAAAAAAAACGTAACGGGAATCCTAAACGCGACTAAATAAGCAAAGTAAATCAAATTTAAGCCCTACGAATGTAAATTTAATTTTTAAAAGTCTAAATGATTAAAAATAATTTTAGAAAAAAGAATTATATTTTTTTGACTTTTATTTTATTTTTTATGAATTAAAAACAGTTTTAATCTAAATAAAATATTAAAAGTAGTAAACTAATTATTACAAATTCTAGGAAAAATTATGAAAAAAGAGTACTTTGACCTTGTAGAATCTAAGAAAAATTAAAACTTGAACGATGTACATATAACGGTACAATAAGCAGTTATAAGCAAATAAGCCTAAAAAGCTAAAACTTGGAAATACTACTATATTAATTAGATATGCAAAGTAATAAACGAAAAGACCTCAAGGGTAGTTGGTTAAGGGGAGTGTTGTGTGAGGCTTTGAGAAAGGCAAGGTCGCAGGTTCGTGTTCCTCAGGCCATTGCTTTTTCGCTAATACTTTTTTATTTTCTTTTAAGCACACTTAAAGCCAGAACAATAAGCAACTTTTTGCAAAAAACTTTTTATAAGACTCTCAAATAAACGGCAAGAAATGGAGCTTTTGAAACCATCAGAGTACTAACTTTTAGAACGTTAATACGGGATACTCATGAAATTAAAACCCTTCTAGACTTTTTAAAAGCTAAATTAAGCTAAAAGAAGAAACCTAAATAAGCAAAAAAAAAAATGAAATACTCTGTCTCAATAAGTTGTTAGGACAAAACATAAGAAAACAAAATAAGCTAAAAGCGCTTAAGGCGCAAATAAGACAGTTTGCACTAACATGACTTAAAGCTAAAACTGTTTTGGCTTATGGATCATTAGGCAAAGAAAGCAAATAAGCTGGAAAACTAATTCCTATCCTAGACGATTAAGCACAAAGAAAAGAATAAGCAGCTAATATTATATAAAAGGATGAGAAGGAAAAATACCTAAAGCTTAATGGGCTCATTTTACACTTCTAAGGATCAAAAAGACATCTGACAGGTTTTATATACTACTTTTGGTACCTAAAAAATATGCTTACAATAAGCTTAAGCAGAACCTTAAAACTCAAAACAGATAAAGCTCTAACCACTATTGAACACTTACAAATCTAATTTTAAGAATTGTTTGAACTTAAAATAAAGCTTAGAAAATTAATCTGTAAAAAGGTGACAGTCTAGACTTAAAAAAATATTTTTTTTTGCTTTTTGTGACAAATACTAAAAAAACTAGGACTCTAACATTTGACACATAACTCAGCCAGGAGGAAACATTCTTTTAGACTCACAACTTGTGTTACAAACCACACATCTAATGGAATTTTAAGAAAAAAGCTCTAATAAGCATTGCTTTCTCCGCATTTTCACACTAGAATTTTAGAAATACTTGTAGAAATACCTATCAAATTTACTAACAAACTAACAAATACTACCTAAAACAAATTTTTAGACTATTATTAAGCTAATCTAACTAGGATTAAAAAACCTTAATCAGGCTCTTAGCCTGTTTAACTACGTCAAAGGTGTTCGACTGTAATGAGATCACACACCACTCACACCCCTTTTAAAATTTTGAAAAAAAGCTAATGTTATAGGCTAGAGAGGCGACTTCGCAAGGGGAATTCTATCCTAACATGAAAAACAAAATAAGAGAGTCTGATAAGCGGGTGAGCTAAGACAAATGTAGACTAAAAGACTTAGGGGAGTAAAAGCTCTAAATGATAAAGCTACTTCTATTATGCTATGCTCGTGGAAATAATTTTTTGAGATCATTTTTACTGAAACTATAATTGAAAACTTATATTTAATACAAAAATACAAACTAAAATATTAAGCTAACAATATAGACTGATTAAGCACTAATAAGTATGAAATAAGCAAGAATAAGCAAGAATATTAAGGTTAGATAGTCAAAAAAGCTTAAATGAGGAATTCGCTATATGACTTAAAGGAGTGAATGATATAGGTACTCTTGGATATCCATCTAAATAGGGTGATCTAGGCGCTTTATGCTCAATTGAGTCTCAGTGCAACAAGCTCTCAGCTTGTATCATAGATAAGCTTGGTAAGGGTTCCATAAGCCCTTGCCCTTTTTGGTTATCTGTTCTAAGAAAGTAAAGCTGAGACGGTAGAGTGTGAGTAAAAGCTTAAGATAGTTAAGCTTGAAAACGCAAGCTTAGACTAATTAAATTGAGTGGCTTATGGTACTATGGAACTTGTTTTGAGCTTATTATCTTAACAAATCCATTGATTAAGCTATCTTATAAGTTAAAAGAAAAATTTCCAAGAAAAAACAATTTAATGAAACTTTTATTAATATCAAAACAGATTACAGCTTATAAGAGGAGAGTATTAGGTTCGTCAAGATTTAAAAGACATTTTAAGCTAAAATGACAATAAGTACTAAAGTCATGTAACTACTAAAAGTATCTCTCTAGAGTCACACTTTCCTTTGGTATGAGAGACCTCTATTTATAATTCTAAGCAGAAGGTTCTAGGAGCATAGGCGCGTCCTAGAGCTCAAATCCCCTTCATTCCATCACCACTCATCTGAGCCCTTGAATATTGTCCACGTCTCATCATCCAATCGTATAGCATAGGATTGCTAGCGTGTCATTCTATTTACCTCATTGCTTGCATTCATGTGGTTAGGGTGGCAGGGCTTCTAGAAGCCCTTTTTTGTGGGTGTATGGTTGATGAGATGGAATTTACCCGTGTGAGCGTGGGTTGGTCTAAAATAGAGAGGGGAAATGGGGGATAAGAGAGTGAATAGTATTATGGTTATAGTTTGACCTGGTTAGATAAACTTTTGTTCGGCTTGGTTATAATAAGGGTTAGTGGGATCTGCTCTACTCTTGGCTAGGAATGGAATAAAAGGGTTTTAAATGGTTTTGATGTTTTAACACTTTATAAAGAAGGGCTTGGAGTGTTTTTATTACCTTAGCATGTTAATAGCTTTAGTATTTGGCCTAGTTAAAGTGGGAAAACGGGTTGGCCGTCCTATTAAGGGTTATGTCTTATTGCGCTCGCTTCGGCTTTGCTGTTTTTCCTGTACTCGGTCCATTCCGTGAGTCGATTTTGTACTGTTTTGGCCGTGTTTGAGTTTGTCTTTTATGTTGAATATCCGTACTTGCAGACACGCATTCACAAAAATACGATCATTATGCAAAGTGCAGTTTTGATTTGTATTTAGTTCCTTGGAGGAGGTCTTTTCTAGCTCGTTTTATTAGGGTAAAATTGACATCTAGATGGTGTAAAAACACATATAAAAGGTGTGTCCTCTATACTGTAAGCCTCTATTGTCGTCTCCACACATAAGTGATATGAAGTAATCCCCTGAGATTTGAGGACAGCCTGTTTTAGCATGTTTTATGTCATTTATGCATATCATAACTTTCTACGGAACAAGAGATAGTCTATCTAAGGATAATTCATCGTTCTCTTGATTTTGTTCACCTGCCAGTGATAACCAAGCTTAAAAACAAAATCTTGTTAAATACAGATTGTTAAGATGGCTGAACACTACTCACTAAAAGCTATTTGTGTATGCGTAGAGCTTCTTTCCGTCTCCTTTTGGATGTTCCTAAAGATCCTCTAAGGTTTTTGATTCTAGTATTATTGGTGAGCTGCGTTAAGATTAATGTTCTTATTTACTTAAGAGTTTGGTAAACCTCAGTGTTGTAGGACTAGCAATTAGTTTGAAATATGTGATTTCTTGTAGATAGGAGGTAGATGTGGATGTGAGTAAGGTCCACTATTAAGTTCTAGAGATGTTGTCGCTGTGATTTAGAGTGAGCTTTATCGCGTGTTTATGCATCTGAAACAAAACCGTAAACTACGAGTCCAGGGACAAGCAACTCATAGCTCGGCTGATAGTCTTTAGACGGATGTTGAAATTCATCATTTATTTCGAAAGTTTGGGGGCACACAATACATTGAGCTCAATTAGTGTATTGGTGAGTTTTTACTTGTGGAGTGACGGAGGCGTTTATTTAGATTAACTCCGATAGTCAAGAATTTGGGTTGAGTGTGTTATAGCTATTTTATAGCAACATATTTAAACCTCCTGGTCCTTTTTTTGAAACAACTGCCACATCGGTATGGCGAGTTCGACGCCATGGTCCAAGGAGTGCTAGTTCCGCGACTAGTGAGCATTGACGATCGACTCTCTACCGTGTTAGCAAGTGCTGCACTCCTATCCGGTGTATGAGCCGAAAGGCAAGATGCAGTCGGAAACTCTTTTTCTCAGTCTCGTGATTATTATTACTAGTTTGCGGCGTATTTAGAAGACTGCATACATCGCGGTAGTAAGCCGGGCAGAGAGGCTAGAGTAAACTTTTACATCATCCCACAGTTTTTTATTTATATATTTTTAACTCCACCCTTTAAAGACTACCACATTGGTTGTGAGCCTCCGGTCTAAGAGGGTGTGGTCTTATTTCGGCTTCGTTTTATTACATAATAACTTATTTATTATTAGCCAAATTTCAAGTGTCATTGTGGTCTTTTTAAGCTACATAGGAGAACCGGTAGCGAAGCCATCCGGAAGCAGGTTAGCCTATTTCCCCACAACACTGACAAAACCTCGATGTGTACCTTAATTTCACCAGAATGGGATCTCTACGAAGGGATATAAATAAGAATATGCAAAAGTCTCACCTAGAGGTATACTGTATTTATTCATACAAGTGGATATACACTGTATATTAAGCTGGTGTGGGAACAGACAAAAGCCATCAATTTTAAGTCTAATGAACCTAAAAAGATAAGAGAAGCCAAGGGCTACTCTGTGTTTTAGACATCTAATGCTTATAGTAAACTCTGATGCATTTTTGTTCTTCCGCAATATTTGTGAAAGAGTCTTTAGTATAAAAATATTCTGAGGAAGATGTCTTAGGTCTCATAAAACAAGCTTTGCATATTTAAAGGTCTATTATGGGAAACTTGCAAACTCTTGGCTTTTTCAGCGAGGATATGTTTGCGTTTGTAAAACATTATTGTATAAATAGCTAGCAAAAGATTTGTATATTGCTTGATAAGTTAAGGGGCAGAAGCTATGAGTGCAACATGCTCGATAAAGTCAAGTATTTATTCTTTTAGAAAAGACAAAAACTTACGTGTCATAACACTTATTCTCTCGCGTTTGTCAAAATAGAAACAATTAATTTTGGGCATATTGTGCTATTAGTGTTGTTGGAAAAACGGGGGGTTACGTGGAAGACAAGGCAAATGCATTTAAGATCAAATCGAAAGAAGTCCCCCGCTTACGTAGAATCTACACATTTGTCCATAATGTGAGACTGTCTCACCCCCATATCTAATTTCCAAGGCTAATAAGGTCTAAATAGATTTTAAGGGGTCTCTATGCAAATGTGCTAAAGCGCATTATTAATTAATGCTAATAGATAAACAGAAATCTCATATGATCTAGGCTATATCGATGATTCCCATATATAAGCATGGAAGGAGGTGAAGATTCGAGGTGGACGAGTGGACAAATACCCACGGCGTCACGGAGAGTCTTCATGAATCCGGGCATTACGCTGGACATGAAAACACAAAACACGAACACAAGTAGTAAGAAAAGAGGTGAGCCTTCGCTCACATCACACTTATGTCATTATTTTTCTGTACTTACAAAGGATAAGCATGGGTTGCCACCCGCGAAGCGCTTGTTGTTTGTTAATCCGAGTACGAGACTTGACTCGAGACCCTCGAATTTAATGGAAATTGGATGACTAAGCATTGTGATCGCATGTGTTTCCTCTACGATAGGGAAAAGTTTTGTAGAAATTCTGGAGCAACGCATCGGAGGGTATATAGTCCCCTCCAAAGAGTAGTGTTTAAGTCGTATGTGACCAGATTCACTTGAGATTATGGTTCCTCAGTTTGAGATACTTGATTGGGCACCATAAGGGAAAAAACTTAAGCAACGGTGAATGTCCGATCCAACGGGTTTTTAAGCGTGAGACGGAAAATCGTGTGTTAATCGAGATTGAGAGAAGAACTCGATCACCAACGTTGAAAACGCCGGGGGTTTTTTAATCTTGGAGTCATGGTCCTGTCTTTCTTCGTTTTATCTTTGTAGATTAACGAATTCTATAGGCTTGATCCCCGAGAGTTCTGATTAGTTTATTCTCATTTGAAATTTCGAGGTGATCAGACCTGCGGTCTTTTAGATCAAATATTACTCTAATGCTTTCTTAAGGTCCCAATAGTGAGCTTGTGTTTCTCAAGTTGATAGGAAGATTTGGCAAGCCTTTGTCCGTTCACGAGCTTATAGGAGATTGAACGCAAACATGGGTGTCTTAAATCGGCGGTACGGCCAAACAACTATATTCCTATTCTAAAACCATGTGATTGTCTATGGGAAAGCTTGTCAGCTTGTTTTATTGAAAGTATAATAAATAAAATAACAATAGATAAACATGGCTAGTGTAGAATTGACTGACTGACATAGCTGCATCTAACACTATCTATCCTAAGTTAGAATGCGTTTTTTTATTGTTGGTTTTTTTTCTTCGCGGTAAGCTCCGACAATAAAACAATACTGAAGTCCCGTCTACTTACACTAGAATTTAATAGGGTCCTTCATGCAAGTGGGGCGAACATTTGGTGATCGGTAAATCTATATAAATTGGTGCCTTCTTTTATTTTTTATTTATTTTAAATTAGTTTGTAAAGGTGATTGTGTTTTTGAGAGGGTGATTTTTAGGTAGTAGGTGTTGTTTGTTTTAGTGTTTCGAAGGCCCTGTAGTAGGTTTGTACTCCAGTTTTGGTTTTAGGCGAAGGCCCAATTGTGGATGGTTCGGGTCGTGGGTATTTTAGGAAGTTTACCGAGGTAGGGTATACTGACGGGGCATGTGGGCTAAGAGTTGGGTATTCCACCTACGAAGATTTTGGTTCTTTCTGATCTCAAAATGAAGGCGAAACGAAACTAGGGTCTCATGACGCGATTGAGAGGATGTGTTGAAAAAGTTATCGTGCAAGGACTCAACGAAAAAGAAGGATATAGGAGGCCATGGCACATTTCTTCTCTTAGATAAAATGTACAGTCCGCGTCTCATGATACTGTTTTTTTTTCCGCTTCGTTCCGACAGTGATAATGGACTTAGAGTCTTGTTTGTTAATATAAGACACTCGCACTGGATTGTTTGAGGGGAGTTCCAGTTGGTGTGTGGTCATTAATGATGTAGATGGGTATATTATTATCTCATGAAGAACAGCTCCGTACCTCCAGGAGAGTCTTCCAACATAGACAGAAGCGGCAGTGTGAAGGCATGTAAGTGTGGATAAGGACCCATTGTGCATTGTCATCAGAATCTTAACGTGACATGAAGCACGATTTCTTACTATGGTCCTTTCTAAATGCGTTTCAAAAACTACCTCGATTTAGATAAAATCCCTTTCTCAATGATCAACTCGTGTTAGTGGAAGATAAGATAAAAAGACGGGTAGAAAGACGACATGAGATAACTCATATTTAAAGTCCTAACTTTAGCAAATTGGTCGAACTCTTATGGAAGTTGTCCCGATTGTGGCTCGCTCGTTCTTTCTTGTCAACTGCTCATTTTGACGACTTATCGCTCCATCTAACACTTGTGTTACTCTTGGGATGTGGCAAGCTACTTTCCCAGTAATTATGTTTGTTATGGGTGTTTTTTTTTTACATTGTTGTTGTAGCCAAAGCCACTGCTGTTTGTTTGCGTTAGTTGTTGTCAACTAGCTTTAATCGAATCTCTTTTTGTTTCACACGGTTTCACATGGAACCAAAAAAAAATTAAAAAGGAAAAAAGAAAAAAAAAGACCTTATAGTTTATTGAAATATTACTGCTATACCTAAAAGGGAAAAACAAAGAAAAAAGAAAAGAAATAAAAAGAAAATAGGAAAGAAGTAAAGAAAGAAAAAAGAAAAAAGGAAGAAGAAGAGAATAAAGAATACGACATAAATGAATAGATGAAAAGACAAGAAACCATAAGTAAAACCTATTATTTATTCTACTAATATTACACCCGAAGGAGTTATTTTGGGGGATATTGGAATACCCGTATTTGGGATATCTCGGTTGCGCTTTGCTCCTTTCCTTTCTCCGCATTTTTGAGCTCATTACGATGATCGTTGGTATATTATACAAGATCAGCCTTATCCAGGCGGATAAATATAATAGCTATGGCATAATTGAAAAAAAGTATGGAAGAGCCAAAAAATAAGCGGAGAAGGAAAATAAAAAACGAGAACTGTGAGGAACGGGAGGGAATATTAAGAGCAAATTATTAGGTTTCTATTTTTGTATATTTTTGGGCTTTACACCAACCTCATTTATGTACAGGCGTTTCTGTTTTTTGGTTCATTTTGTTCTATACCGCCACACATTATTCTATCTCAATTAAGACGCCAATTAAACCACACCCTATGTATTGACCACTCACGACAAGATATTAGATTCTAGGATAACCCGTGTGTTTCATTGTTATCTTCGATTGATTACTCCTTACGAAGTAACCAGAGAGATTGACCTAAAAATTGATACGTCTTTGTAACACAAAACCAGTGCAGTTCAAGACGTTCATCAACTGTTCAGGGCCTCCTTGCCACTCATAACAAAGACGTAAAAAAGTATGGAACATCACTGACTCTCACCCAAGTAATCACACGCGTATAACTTCCAAATCTGGCTAAAAGAGAATTAAACGCCAAACACAGATCAAGACGTCATTCACTAAATTCATTATAAGATTCAGCTTTTGATGTGATAGTCGATTTTGACAAGTAGACGCCGGGGAGATCACGAGAACGATTGTAGTGTTCCCATCTGAAGAAGACGAGTAATGGTCCACTGAAATAATCGAAAAAGCCCCTTCCGTCACAGAACTCGCAAACATTAATAGCATTATTGCAGTGGGCAGAGATTCACTGTGATGTGTAAAATTTTTTGTCCACCTTGAAGTTGACACGCGATCACGCACAGTTTGACCAAGGTCATTTTAATCCGATCAAACACCTGATTTTTAAAACGGGACTGTCCAAAATAAACCGGAAACAAAGGCAATTCACTACGCTTTAGAAAAAAGTTGCTAACACTCTCGTTTTCCCCCTTATTTTGTGTGTCCACTCAACTAAAGTATCTATCCTTGCTGAAGCTTAATATGCAACTTGCTTCGTGTGATCAGTATGTATTTAAAAGTACTCCCCAGAATAGAAGACCGAAGTATCCCAGCCCAAGATGAGAAGTGTGTTGAACCGATCATAGTGTTGTGCCCATTCGTCCTCGCTTGATTTGCTCGTCTTGATCACAAGAGATGATATAGTGAAAGAAAAAACTTGTGGTGTGTTTTGTATGTGCTATGGGTAGGAGGTAGTGTTTGACAGAGTTTTTGTTTTGGTGGTTTCAGTAATGTGGAGTTCGGATTGCTTTGGATGATACTGTGATGGTGGTATATTGTTCATCCTTCCGGGCTAATAGTTTTTGTAGTGATTATTCATTTGGTTTTCCGTGTGGATTCTGAGAATCAGATTGTTGTTTGAGGAATGTTGAGAACCCCTCCCCCTTGGTGGGTATGTAGGTGTGAAAAATGGTTTGTAAAGTATGGCTCACGACTTGGTCATGGCCTTTACGTGGCACTTGTGTCTGCTGGAGAATGCCAGTCAGGGTATAAGGGTGGGCACGTGCGGAGGAATGTTGAGAGTAATGCCATAGCTGGGTAGGAAAGAGTGGTTGTGAGAACGAGATAGTGTGTTGTCGTAGAAAGAGATATTAGATGTTAGAGTATTGGAGTGAAGTTGGTTGAGGGGTTATGGAGAGTAGTAGGAGTATTTGGCTGGAGATTGAACGGGTAGAGATAAAATTAGTTTAGTATATGTATTAGAATGTTGTGAGGTGAAATGATGAAGTTTTTTATTCAACCTCACAGTTTTTATAAAAATGTCACAAACATTTTTATAACTTTTACAAAACATTTTTAGATTTAAAAGAAATGTTTTATTCGAAATAAATATTTTGAATTCAAATTTTCTACCTAAAAACGGCTAGAAATGTTCCAGAAAACACATCCCCCAGAAAAGACAAAAAAGAGAGCGTCTAGGTTGGACGGCCCCCTTAATCATAAGGGCGGTCCCCTTAATTATTAAGGGGACCGGCACCCTAATTAAGGAGACCGCCCAGACAAAAAGGCAACTCAGTTTGCCTATAAATACTGGACTATTCCTCACTGATTTTCTCACCTTATGCACACACTTTCTTTCTGTTCTAAATCAGTTTATACTCTCCTATAATCCTTTGATCATTTAATCATAAAGCTTTGTTTCCAAGTGATCCAAGCTTAATTCCTCAAGTGCAAGAGAAGAATACTTCTTATCATCAAGTCAAAAAGTGTTATAGTTTAGTTGGTGTTGTTGTGAAGTTGTGTTAGATCTTGTAAATCATTTGTGTATATTGTGAAGGTGTGTATTGTAGTTGTGTATAATAGTTAGATTGTGGTGATCATTGAAAGTATAGTTAGATCGTAGTGATCATAGTAAGTAGTGTTAGATTGGTGTGATCGTAGTAGTGTCTTGGTTGTGAAGAGAAGAGAAGTTGTGAAGTAAAGATAAGTTGTGAAGCGAAGAGAAGTCGTGAAGTGAAGCAAAGTTGTGAGTTGTTGTAAAGTGGTGTGATTAGCATACAAGAGTTGTGATAGATTGGTTCTAGCTAGGATTAGAACTCGACATTTGGCTTTGTGTCAGAAATTGGTGTAAGCTTAGTTGTGTACGGTTTTCTCTGCCTAAAGGGAGTTTGTTGACATAGTGAAGAGAACTCTCGAGTTTGGTGCTCGAGGAGTGGAGTAGGGCGAAGAGGTGCTTCGTTACCGAACTACTATAAATCCTTGTGTCGTGGTTTGATCTTTCTAACTCTTATCTCTTGTCTTTCATATTTACTTGTCATTTATTTACTTACTTATATTGTTCATATTATGCACATATTGAGATCACATAAAGTCGAATCTAAGTTTTTATAAACAAACATAACATTAATTTAAAAAGCAGTAAACTATTCAACCCCCCTTATAGTTTTTCACAGAGTTGATTTTCAATTTCATTCTGAAAGACCTTAAATGTTTCAAACACCTCATGTTTATGTTTCATCAAGTAAACATAACCATAACGGCTGAAATCATCCGTAAAGGTGATGAAGTAACTAGCACCCTTTCTTGACATAGTTCTAAAAGGGCCACATACATCAGAGTGTATAAGTCCTAATAGATCCTTAGCTCTTTCCACTTGATGTGAAAAAGGCTTGCGCGCCATCTTCCCAGATATAGAAGACTTGCATTTCTCAAGTGATTCATTGTGAGTGGGTTGCAAGATCCCATCACGCTGAAGCATTTTGTCTAAATTAGAACTAAATTAGTGTCTTTACATCGTTTTAGCATTTTGTCTAAATGGGAGAGGCAAGACGAGAAAGAATCCCCGAAGACCGAGAAATCGTCCATGAAGACCTCCATTGTTTCCTCGATCATGTCGTGGAAAATGGCCATCATGCACCTTTGGAACGTGCCTGGAGCATTACATAAACCGAAAGGCATACGTCGGTAGGTAAACGTCCCATAAGGGCAAGTGAAGGTGGTCTTTTCTTGGTCTTGCGGGTCAATTGGAATTTGAAAATATCCGAAAAATCCATCTAAAAAACAATAGTATTTATTCCCTGCTAAACGTTCTAGCATTTGGTCCATTAAAGGGAACAAGAAATGGTCTTTACGAGTGGAATCATTAAGCTTTCGGTAATCAATACAAACGCGTCATCCCGTTACTAACCTAGTGGGTATTAACTCATTATCTTCGTTTTCTATTACGGTCATGCCATCCTTCTTAGGCACACAATGAACGGGGCTCACCCATGGGTTATCGAAGATAGGGTAAATCAATTCAGCATCAAGGAGTTTGATAACTTCCTTTTTGATAACCTCATGAATTTTCGGATTCACCCTTCTTTGATGTTGAACCGCCGGTTTGAAATTATCCTCCATTAAGATCTTGTGAGTACAAAAACGAGGGTCTATACCCTTAATGTCGGAGATTTTCTATGCGATGGCCCGTTTTTGTGATTTAAGAACCTTTAAAAGGGCGGCCTTTTCTCCATCTTTTAATTCTTTAGAAATTATGAAGGGTAATTTATCGGTTCTTCTAAAAACGCGTATTCAATATGAGACGGTAAATCCTTGAGCTCAAGCTCCAGAGGATCATCGATAGAAGATTTAATCGTTTTAATTTCCTCAAAATAAAGTTCTTTCGAAGGGAGAGGAGACGATGAATCATTATTTAATAACTTCTCGAGTATAAGAAGGTCTCCCTCTGGATCAAAGTCGGCATCATCAATTCCCGGTGGAATTGAATCATTTGTAAGACAAGCTTCGATTTCTTCTAAAATGAAGTCACCTCCTTCAAAAGGAGTGAGAGAGGAGAAAGAAGTAGAAAGGATAAGATCTAAAAACGGAGTGGGATTGCCACTTTTAGAACTATCCAAAAATCCAAGCACTTCTTGAGCATACTCCTCACATGAAACGTCGACGACATCAATTCGATTAACCAATTTAGCATTATTGTAGGAGTATCTCGAAGTTTGACCAACTTTAAAGGTTATGGCTTCATCATCAACTCGGAGAGTTAATTCTTCACCATAAACATCAATCAAAGCACGTGCCGTCCTCAAAAAGGGTCTCCCAAGAATTAAGGGAACCCGAGGATCAACAACATAATCAACGACTACGAAGTCGGCCAGAAAATGGAACTTTCCTACTTTTACAAAGACATCTTCGGCAATTTCGGATGGACTAGTAGTCGATCGGTCTGCAAGTTCAAGAATCATTCGAGTATGAGTAAGTTCGGGGAGTGAGAGCTTCTTCCATATGGAAAGAGGCATCAAGTTAATGCTTGCACCAAGATCAGCCAAGGCTAAGCATTCAACTATCTTTGGAAAATCACATGGAAAAAGAAACTTGTCGGGGACTCCAAGTTTTTCAGGCAACTTTTTTAGGATAACCGCCGAACAATTCTCATTCACCGATGTTTTAGCTAAGTCAAACAATTTTTCTTTATTATTTAAGAGACTTTTAAACATTGAAGCAAATTTCGGCATATGTAGAAGAGCATCCGCGAAAGTGAGCTCAAAATGTAATTCCCGAAAGATTTCAACAAATTTTAAAGCTAGATTATCATCTTTTTCACGGAGCTTCTGGTCGTTAAGCTTCGAAGGATAAGGTGTCGACGGTTTAGGTTTAGGCTTCGGAGCAACTTCGGGCTCCAGAATTGGGTCTTAGACAACCGGAGGTTGGACATGTGCGGTACTTCCTAAACTTGTATTTTGCACCTTGTCCTTTGTCGCCTCGGTTTTGTGTTCCACTTCCTTCGGGAGAGAAGAAGGAGTAAGTGGAATTGAAGGTCCATCGTAAGCAACACCACTTCGGGTGGTAATAGCTTTCACATCTCCTCTCGGGTTAGCAACGGTATTACTAGGAAGTGATCCCGAACCCGATGAATTTTGATTTTGCATATTAGTTAATATGTTCATTATTTGATTGTTTTGATTTTCTATCTTGTTGGTTCTTGCATAAATCGTAGATTTGAACTCATTTCGCAATTCCGTCTTCATGTTAGTCATGTGAGTTTGCATTGCTCTCAAAGTAGCTTCATTACTGTTTATGTAGTTCGTTAACTCATTCGAAGGTCCAACTTGAGCTTGATAATTCGGGGCTTGAAAATTCGGAGCTTGAAAATTGTTGTTTCCTTGATTGAATTTTTGCCCTCTTCCTTGATTGTTAGGAGCTTGATAATTCGGAGCTTGAAAATTCCCTTGATTTTGATTTTGATTGTATCGGTTTTGATTATTTTGCACATTCAGTTGATTGAAACCGGGTGGTCCGAGGTAATTATTCGAGTGATAGCTAAGCAAATTACGGTCACCTTGTGGTTGGTAGGCATTACCCCCCAAATTGTGGTTACCCGTATTTATTTACAAACCAGTCGCACCCTGGTGGGTTAGACCAAACGCACCCTATGCGTTGCATAAACCCAGAAACAATCGCCGCTCGTGGTGTTATAAACCTCAAACGCACCCTTCTGTATATAACCACACGCACCCTTGTGGGTCGTGTTTGCAAATCAAACCCAACGCACCCTATGTGGGTGACAGAAAAACCAATCGCACATTGTGCTTTTAATCGAGATGACCGATAAACAACCACCTGGTGGGTTTATCAAAACCCAACGCACCCTATTTGGTACGGTTAAGAAAAAAACCAACACACCCTAGTCGGGTTGAGTAGCAAACCAAACGCACCCGCTGGTGCTAACCACAAACCCAACGCACCCTTGCAATGGCAGAGAGATGGTGATGGGGTGTAGCGACTGTGGTGGTGAGGATGATAGCGCGATGATGAGGATGGTAACGGGGTGCGGATGGTGATGGTGGATGTGGATTCGGTGGTGAGGTGATGATGATGTATAGGCGATGGTGGTGATGTGGTTTCGATGATGGATCTCGGTGGTGGGGCAGCCGGATGTCTCGCCGGATAAGTGGGGGGTGGCAACGGGAAAGTGTTTTTAGTGGGGAGGAAGGTATTGTTAGAGTTTTTATAAAATGAATTTAACCCTAAGTATGTATATATTTATATTAGAGAGTTTAAGAATACAATGTGACAAGATTCAATAGATGTGGGTTACTTGTGTAAACTATTTCACATGGACCAAAAGTGATAACTTTCGTTAAATAATGGTTTCGGGTTCTGTTTAGGCCACTTACGGATAGGTTTAAAATATTGAAAGTTGGCATTTGCGTTCCAATATTTTTCCACAAAAATAAGTATTCACTCGACTAGTATTTTATGTAATATGTTTGTCTCAATTTATATTTAAAAAATCATTATTATTTGTTGGTACCCATTGGGTGTCTGCGGGTAACTTTGTCTTGTAACAAATGAAAAACTTTTACTTTTGAACATTTCGCGTTTTTAAAACAAACGCTTTGGATTATAAATGTATATAATTATGAATTATTTCCCATTTAATAAACGTGAAGATTAAATATAAATTTAATTATTTTTGGGTCGGTACGAGTTGTGTTCAAGATTTTGCGAGGCTATTTTAGTCATTTTCTGTCTGTTTTCGGGTCTCGGGTAAAACTAAAAAGTTGTTCGAATGTCGTTTTACATCCACATGATTTAGAGTCCGACGTTGTGTAAAAGTGATTTAGCGGAGTAGTTTTTGATAAGTTCAGCTAGGTATAAACTATATATTTTTCGTTTTCGGAGACAAATAAGTTTAAAATAAAATTGTACTCGAGGTATGTAATAATAAATACGATTTATTATTAAAATATGTTCCGAAAATTTTTACCATTTACGCGGTAATCGTCTTCATGTGACGATAAAAGATCAAAAGTCAAAAGTAAGATCGGACTTGAAAGTCAAAAGTTATAATGTCATTTAAAACTCCGTAAATTGCTGGATTTACCAGTACATACCCCTTAAAGAAAATACTCGTCCGGATTTAATTTGTGATGTGTTGTTAACAGTTTGTTAGTGCCCAAGAAAAGATTTAAGATTTAATAAACCAGTTCTAAACAAGACGCTGATACTTTATTCAGCAAAATTTTAAATGTTTCGACACTTCTCAATGTACTAAAAATTTTGGCTAGGTTTGACCAGGATTTTTTAATCCTCAAAATTGTATCTAAGAATATCAGTTAAGTCTTATGGCTGTGTACGGGCAGTGTAGTCACGTGAGTATGTCTGTGTAAAGTCTCAACTGTTTACGGGCAGTGTCTAGTTTCTGATATCCGTAATGATCGATGATTAATAACGGGTGAGGCTAATGGATGTAAGTATCCAACTTACTTGGCAGTTCCAGGATGTATCGCGACCTAAGTCTTCGTACTAGTGACCCGAAATTAATAGTTCAACTATCTGTTTCGTCGGTAGGTGTTTATCTGGTTTAAGGACGGGTTGCATTACCTATTTGGATAAAGTTTGTACGGGCTTGGGACCGCTCTAGGAATCCACAACTACATCGACGCATATCGTCAATAACGATAACAAATGGTGATGGGATGCCGAGAATGAGGACATTTCGAGAAACAGTATCCCTAGGATAAAGTTCAACAATGAGAGGAGCTCGCGAGAGAGCTTATGCGATAGACGGCTGGTATTATGTGACTCGTCGGTTTAGTTCGATGTTAGCTCCATAGTCATGGTGTAACAAGTTGTTTGTTTTACGAACAGTTCATGCCATACCTCATACCATTGATGCGAGGATTGGCTACGGCAACAAGATTAATAACTCAAGAATGATGATATGGTTAGTCCCAAGTGAGGCCTTATGATTCTGCAGATTGTGGTAGAACACGATTGTGTTTTATAGACCCTTTCAACAGATTTTGGCAATTTTTGAATTTAGGTTCATACTCGTGTCATATCGGATACCATTAAGCCCACTCATTTATAATTCATTATTTGCATAAAGAAGCGTCCTAATTTATGTAAATAATCAATTGATAAACTTATGGTTCGGTGATTTACAATTTCTTTATTTAACTGAAGAGGTGTCCCAATCCTTTTAAATAAAGAGATTATAAATCATCCTACTTAATAATTTCGGATGCAACACGCGTACACACAAAGCTTCTAAGGGGGTAGATGACATGACGATGCAGGTGCTCTAATGAGTATGAGACGAGTGTTTAAAACTCGTCTTCGGAGACGGTGAGTGAAACAATCAGGCGAGATCGACATAGAGTTCAAGATAGTTAATAAGTACTCAGTTAGAGTAAATAGGGTCAAAGTTCGATGAACCAGTCAACATAGCAATTACCATATAAATCATCCTATTACAAGTCCCGCCCATACAAGACTTGTAATACTTAGGTCTCATACATTAATCATATGTAAACAGAACTGTGACGGGCTTTGTTAACATAGCAATATATATTCAATCCCTATTACAAGCCCGCACATACAAGACTTGTAATACTTTAGATTCGTTCTATCCATTTAAACAATAATTTATGACGGTCTCCACGTAATCCGATATTGTATAATGCTATGAAGAAAAAAATACTATTCTTAGAGAACCATTGTTTAAACTTACAATGTTGAGATCGAAGTGAGACCATTGCGCAACTACAATGTCTGACGAGTAGAATGAGGACCATTTGCAACCCACAATGTCTTAAAAATATTCTGGTATTTATATAAATAACTCTTATATAAAATAACAGTACGATATACGCAAAGGGATGTAAGCATATATATGTTACATATATGTATGTCACGTAAGCACATAAAGCAACAAGTAATGTAAGCAAGTAAGCAAGTAATGTGTATGCACTTTGAAAGTGTTTGATGTGATGCATAATGCTTTGATAACGGTTTTGTCTAGGGGTAAAATATGCAACCTAGTTCTCTATAACCTTGGCTCTGATACCAATCTGTAACCCCCCCAAAAATGGGTCGCAGCGAAAATGTGTCAGGGGGCGTTACTTCATAATACAACAGCTCAAGATACAAGAGAACGACCTCTAAATGTGTCGTTTGAAAAGTAATCTCGTTGATTTTCTTAAAATTGATATAACATTTGTCTCATAATTGCATCACAATTGAAAAGCTTAAATAAAAGTAATACAACGAGATTTGTCATTTGTATGTAAGAAGTAATCCATGATGAAATCTTGTCAAATTTAGTCCCTGCACATCAATGGTAAGCACAAGGCATCTAATTCACCTGAGAAAAACATGCTTAAAAGTTGTCAACATTAAAGTTGGTGAGTTCATAGAGTTTTGTAAGTATAAATGTAAAATATTGGTATCCCAAAGATTTATATAGACTCCAGTGCACATCAAGTAGGCCAAGCATCTAATTCACCTAAGAAAAACATGCTTAAAAAGTGTCAACATAAAGTTGGCGAGTTCATAGGTTTGTTTAAGTATAAATATTAAACCAAAGGTTTCCAAAGTGTGTATGACTATTTCAACCCTTATAATAGTCACGAAAATGTACGTATGAAAGTTGAACCGCAATTGTTCAAAGCATGTATGATATATATATATATATATATATATATATCACTAAAATGTTTCAAGTATGTATTGCCACTTTATTCAAGCACAGTAAATATTCATGTGTGTATAAAACAATGATTTTAATTACTCTAAGTTCATGAAACCAGTGCACTATGTACCCATCCTAGGTGTCCCCTCCAAGAACACTCGGGCAGAAATGAAAACCATATGTACCCATCACAGGTGTCCCATCCAAGAACACCCAGGTAGAAATGAATATGTACCCCTCGTAGGTGTCCCCTCCAAGAACACCGGGCAGTAATGAATATGTGCCCCTCGCAGGTGTCCCCTCCAAGAACACCGGGCAGTAATGAATATGTGCCCCTCGCAGGTGTCCCCTCCAAGAACACCCGGGCAATAATGACTGTGTACCCCTCCCATCACATGTGCACATCCATGAACACGGGATTTACTTATAAGTTATCAGTTCAATCAGCTTAAGCTAATTCGTAAGCGTTTCAAAAGTAAAGTATGTATTGTGTATCCAATATGAAAGTCTCCAATAATGTATCCCATAGCGAAATATGTATCATGAGTATGCAAACTATTTGTAAACGATCATGTAACAAAGCACTAATGTCAATCATTGATGAATTTGCAAACAAGCATGTTCTCCCCCAAAAATATATGTAAAACCAGTAAAACATGGGGCTATAAACTCACCTTGATGTTGCAGAATAATTGACGGATAGGCATCTAATATGCACAACACGAACGGAAGACGAAACGGCAGACGAAACGGAAACTGGAACGGCTCGACCAAGAAGTTGCGGTTTATCTTAACGGCTATGACCCACTAGCCTAGGATGATGTACTTGGTTTTCTGATGAATGAGTACGTCAACGTGACACGTTGATAAAAGATTTAGATTTAAAGTTGTAATAGTTTGGTGGTTGGTTAAATAAATAAATCAAAAAGTAAACGCAGAGTGTGTAATATATTCCGTATATATTACATAATGAAAAATGACCAAGTATATAATTCATATCGTGAATTATATAACAAGATACACAACCAAAGGAATAACTCGAAGCGTATATATTACACGACATGTGTTATATCTAAAAGGTGACAATTAAACAAAATGGTCTAATTATATAATACTTTCCAAGTATTATATAAGAAAGATGATAAAAATAAATAAAACTAAATAATTCGACACGCGCCCGAATATCCCCAAAATGATTTAGTAGAAAGTTCCTTTATGAAAATAAACGCACGTTTTAAAGTTGTGGACTAGATTGATAAAATCTCTAAAATTATAGCTTACGTTTGATTATCGGGTCTTCACGATTTAATATTTCTTAAGACATTTCAAGATAATAAATAAATAAAGTAGATTTGTAAAAATTTACTAAGCGTAGCAATTTATAAAAATCTCGGCATGACCTATTCGTTCATGTGACGTTTTCCATATTAACAAAAGTTAATTATTTTCCCTCCATTGAATCAATCCGTGTTGCAAACCCAAACACACCACTTAAGGTTATTATAATCGCAAAAATGAAGATAATAAATAAAGTATTTATTTAACCATTTCCACCATTTAGATCCGGTTTTAATATTTATAAAATATTATGTTATATTTATTAGTTGATTTTTATATAAACCAAACGGGGCTGCTACTAAACCAAACGCACCCCTACACCCTTAAGTTGTTTCTGCTCACCCAAACACGCCTCTTGGGTGTTAACTGCCAAACCAAACACACCCTTCTTGCATTTCTGCTAAACCAAACGTACCCTTATGGTCCTTCTCTTAACCTAAACGCACCCCTTGGTGCAATCTGCCAAACCAAACACCCCTGTTTGGTGTTAACTGCCAAACCAAACACCCATGTTTGGTGTTTTTTTGCTATCCCAAACACCCCTTTAGTTGTTTCCTGTTAACCCAAACGGACCCTATATGTTTTCTATATCAACCAAACGCACCTTAATTCGTCTTCTACTACACCAAACGCACACCCTATAATTGATATTAACCCAACCGCACCCTTTGTGGTGATAAAAACCCAAACCAAACGCACCATTGGCTGTTCCGCAGCCAACTCAAACGCATCCCTGTTGGTGTTGATATAAACCTCAACGCACCCTAATCCTCACAACAGCCCAAATGCACCCTTGGTTGTTGTTTCCATCAAACCGAACGCACCCTAATCTGCTGCTATGAAACCCGACGCACCCTATACGGTGATTGGGTAAACCAAAACGCTCCCACCGTCGTTGTTAACCCCAAATCCAAACGCACCTTTTTGGTGCTGATATTAACCAACCAAACGCACCTGCTGGTGGTTAGATCCGACACCCCACTCACCTTTGTGGGTCATGGTGGCTTCAACCCGGACACACCCTTGTTGGTGTATTAATAAAACCAACACACCATCGGCTGTTGCAAAAAAACCGAACGCACCTTTTTTGTGCATATAAAAACTAAACGCACCATGGTGCTATGATGATGGTGGGGTGTGGCCGAAGATGGCCGGAGGTGATGGGGTGTGGAGATGACGTGGTGATGGTGGTTGCGGTTGGATGGTTTTGATGATGGATTGGTTGTGACAAGTGGTCTGCGATGGATTCTTGTGGTGGGGTGTGGTGATCGGTGTGTTGTGGGATTTGGAGGTGGCGCCGGTTTGTTGGTGATGACCAATGATTGGTTTGATGGTGGGACCGGTGATGGTTGGGTGGATTGGTGCGCTGCTGTGGTGGGTGGTGAGGGTGATGATGTTGGTGGTGGTGGGAATGGATGCTGGGTGGACAGCAGAGTGTGATGGTCGGTGGCTGGCCGGAGCTTGGCCGGAAGTCGCCGGAAATGAGAGAGAGGTAAGATGAGATGAGATGATATGTAAAATATGAATGAAACCCTAATAGGGTATATATTTATACTAGAAAGTTTTTAAAGAAAGTAGCAAGTCTCAAATAGTTTAGGGCAAAAGTCGTAAATATTCTCACAGGGGCTTAAAGTGTAACTTTTGTTAAATATTGGTTCGGGACTCGCTTAGGATGGTTAACGATTGATTTAAAATACGAAAATTTCACCGTTGCGTTCAAAATGATTTTTCCATGAAATATGAGTATTTACATGGCTAGTTTTCATAAACGTTTTATAACAATTTATCTAAAACGTTTATTATTCATTTGATAGTCATTAATAAACCTTGTCCGTAAATTAAACTTTAAACTGAATATTTGCGTTTTTAGCAAATGTTTATGAATAAAATGATAATTAATTTATTAAATATTTTTATTTAATAAAAAGTGATAATTAAATATAATTTAACTAGTTTCGCGTCGGAGCGCGTTGTTTTCATTTTGAGATATTTTTAGTTTAGCTTTTAGAAAACTGAATGTAAACTAGCTTATCAGTAATAGAGAGAGCTTATTGAGCTTATTTAAGACAATCTAAACACATTTAAACATTAATAACATTAAGATGAAAACAGAATTTAAACATTATCAACTGAAAATGAACTTTTATTAATATTAAAGAGGTTACAAGGCTTTAAGAAGAAAATTACATTTATAAAAAAAGAACAATAAGCTAACATACTAAATAAGCTACTATAAGCTACTATACTACTAAAAAGCTAGACGACTTCTACTGTGTGAGGACTCCTCAATTTATAGTGGTGCAAGGAAGGATCTAGAGACTGAGGAGGAGCGTCCTATTCTTCAATCATAGCCCTCCAATCTTAACCGCCTCATAATCATCATCTTTTAAGCCGTTGGATCATTAACACGCACCATTAGCCAATCAAACTGCCGAGGATTGCCAGCGTGGACATGGAGGATGTCAGAGGTGTTAGGATTGTACTTCTAGAAGGATGGGAGAGCGTGTGTATGGATTGATTTTACCCTGTTATTTCGTTTGGGGTGAAAATGAAAATGGAAGGAAAAGGGTAAAAGGATAAACAGTAAACTATGACTGTTTGACCCGTGTTTTATAAAAGTGTGTTGACCCGTTTTTTTGGACTTGGGCTTGGTTTATGGTTTTGGGCCTAAATTTTGATTTAATGGAAATGGATTTTGGTTAATGGGTTAAGGCATTTTGGTTTTAGGTTTAGTGATTATAATATCTTAATGGACTGACCCGGCCCATTAAAATGGGTACGGGTTGGCCCATTAAAGATAAATATGCCTTCGGCTTTAATTTCTCGTACTCTTTCCATTCCCGTGCTCGGTTTTGTCCGTATTAGTCTTGTTTTTGTCCTTTTATTTAATATCCGTACCTGCAAGACACAAATCACAAAATATACATATACAATGCATTTTTATGTCATTTTCGTTCATTATTGGTCTTTTTAGCTCGTTTTATTTGGTAAAAGGTATGTGTATTTAAGCACATACCAAAATTCCCCATACTAAGCTATTGCCGTGTCCTCACGCAATGTCATAAACACACTTAGAAACCAAAAATTTCCACCCCCTTAGACTAATTACCTTAAAAAGTAGCTAAGTGTTCACTAAGGGGAGTAAGAAATCACTAGTTTTGAAAAGCTCCCCGTTTTGCCATTTTTATGCATTTATTATAACAAAAGTCTTCCCTACTTTTGCAATTAATCAAACAATTCACGTAAGATTCTCATGCATACAAAACAACATGCATGCATACATATATATATTATGCTTAATAACCATGGGCTACATGCATGTAATCCATGGTTGACAATTTATTACAAGATAAATAGATAAATAATATATAATATATAAATATAAAATATATATATATATATATATATATACATATTGGTATGTGCTTAATTACACATACATTTTTCCAGTAAAAATGGACTTAAATGACCAAAAACAGACAAAAACTGCCAAATATATGTTTTTTTTGCAATTGTATTGTGCAGGAAACGGATATCACACAAAAGGACGAAAAACAAAGCCAAAACAACAAAACTGACCACGGAATGGAAAAGTGTGTGAAGACAAAGCCAAATCGAAGCCAAAAGTCAATCATGTCAAAAAGTCATCAGAAAAGTCAAACAGTCAAAGTCAAAATCAACCCCGACAAAATCAGAGTCAACTCCGAGAAACTGAAGCAGAAAAGACAACTTGAGGGAATGAAATTGCCAAATCCCAAAGTTATATTACTAAGATAAAAGGACAAGGGCTGAAAGTGCAATTTAAGTGAAATACAACTTTAGGGGGCATTCCTGCCAACCCCCTAACCTTGTATTATTCAAGGACTACATTTGCAATAACACTTATAACACTCAAAGTTACTGAAGTTACAAACCCCAAAGGTTTAAACAATACAAGGACGTGTGAATGCAACTACACAAATATCTCGTCAAGGACCAATTGTGACTTTCCAAAACTTAACGCCATTTCCCCCCAAAAAATTAAACACAGATAAAACCCTAACCCCTAACCTTTTTTCCCGCTAACGCACAAACCCCATTTTTATTCACGGGATACCCTCCCCTCTTTCCCAAAACACTTAATCTCCACCCTTTACCCAGACAAAGCCTAAACCCTCACTCCACTATCACCCCCATTGCCAAGTTGGCAATCCCATAATGATCAAAGCAAAATCAAGGGCTCGGATTGCTTAAAAAGAAACACAAGTTATGTTTGATGGCTGAGATGATTTTGGGAATTCTCTCACAAAAGAAACACAAGTAACACAATGCAAAGGAGACCTAGCAGCGTATAAAAAGAGAGAAGAACTAGAAGAGGAGGAGTTAGTTTTTTCTAGTTTTTGAAGTTTACTTATGTAATTGTCTGTTAAAATTCCTTTTGCAAGTGTTTTAAACTTTCTTTTAGTTGTAAGTTTTTCCACGTTAATAAAAGTTCAAGTTTCCATTATTTAAAATTCCTCGAGTTAAGAAAAGTTTATTGAAAACAAGTCTTATTGAAGTATGGTTTGGAGCTTTTTTGATGATGAGTCTGAAATGGATGGACATATGGGTATAAAAAGCTAATTTAACTTATGATTATTTCTGTAAAAGATAAGGACCAAGGTGTTACCCAATCGACCTTCTTATACTCAAGTTACTGTCCTACATGTTATCTTGGCTTATTCCACTTATTTAGCATCTTATCATCTTATTATATTCATAGACTAGCTGTTAGAAATCATTTTAATATTAAATCATATTTAAGTTAAAACTACTCATTTTTTTTATAGTTAATACTGCTTATAGATTTCTCGTCAATAAGTGCTTGTGACCTAAATTCTAGTTATTGGTCTATCATAATCATAGTTTTATCATATGTATTCAGATTCATAACTAAATTGGTCTAAACTAGTGTAAATATTTAAACTCAAAAAGTAAAGGGGTGTTTGGCACAAGGCCAAAATGGGTCAATTTGGGTTCTGCTTTGGGTTGGGGTCTATGAATCACTTTCAACTAGCTATCCTAGGAAGTACTAATCTGTTTTAAGAGGTTGTTAGGATTTAGAATTCAATTTCAAGGTGTCTTGTACCAATAGCTTGAATATGCTGGATTTTAGGAGTGTAAATTAGTTAATTTGTGCTAGGTTAGGGTAAGTGCTAGTTGCTGCTAATTTACCACTTTTCTTGGAGTCGTTTGTAGTACACAAAGTATTAGTAAAATGTCCTAAGTTTAACATTCATTGTTTTTTTTATCTGTCAAGTTTTTTTTTCCTTTGTCAAAACTGCCATTGCTCAAGCCTAATTATCAGATGGTAGTTGGTGTTTTCAGATTAATAAATTTTGTGCATAAGCTCTCCATAAGCCATATTTAATCTGTTTTAACTAATTTTTCAGTTTTGAGCTTATATGCCAGCTTATTTATAAGATGGCTTTTTAGCCTTGTAAAGAGTATCTCCCCTGGTGCACAACAGCCACCTTTTCAGCTCTTTTTCTTAGCTTGTCTTTGTTCCAAATTTTGTTTTCTTTGCTTTTCTAGTAAGCCACTTGTGCTGGCTTTAAGCCCATGTAAGCTATTAAGCCAAAGGACCCCTCTAAGTGGCTTAAAAATAAGCCAAAAAGAGTGTCCCTAGGCTGTGGGTCTGCCTGTTTGTGGCCTATAGCTTATTTTGATTTTCTGGCTTATTGGCTTGTTTTTTTTAGCTTATTTTTGTTAGTAGGTGCTCTTTAGGTTTAGTATATTAGCTGTGTTTGTTTATTTCTAATTTACATTTGCTTATTTGTTCATAGAAGCCAAAAAGAAAGCTATTTGGCCTTGTGTTTCATTAACATTCTGCCTGCCTAGTTTTTTTTTCTAGCAGCTTCACAGCTTATCATTTTGTTTCAAAATAATTTTAGGTTGCTTTTTCTCATACTCTTTTATATCCTCTTTTCATTCTTTCTAGTTAAGGTTCTAAGTTTTGTCTTGTGGCTTATTTTTAAGCCACAAAAAGCCCTCTGGTCTTTTATGTAACTTGTGTCAGCAGCTTATTCAAGCTTGTTTAAGCTTATTTTTCTTTCTTTTTTGCTTAATTTAGATCCACAATAGCTTATTAGTGATAGTTAAGCCTTCTTTTTAGCTTACTTGCCTTTTTATGGCTTTTTAAATCCAAAATTTCAAATAAATAAGCCCTTAAGGCTTATGAAAGCCTTGTCTGGTTTTAAGCTGTTTAAGCTTAATCTAAAGTTTTTTTTTGTGGTTTAAATTGTTTATTTAGGTAGCATTAAGCTTAGTGTAGCTCAATTTGTTGTAGGGGTGCTTATTTAAAGCTTATTGTGTGCAAAAATATAAAGGCATAAGCCTTTTGTGTTTATAAGCCACTGTTGGCTTTTTAGCTTATTTCCGGGCTTATTATAGCTTTTCAAAAAGAATTCCCAATTTTTTTTTTTTTTTGTTTTTTTGTTTTTTTGTTTTAAAGTTGCTTATTTTCATTTATTCTAGCTTTTTCATTTTATAAGTTTTTCACAAAAAAAGGGAAGGCCAAAGCCCCGGGTGAGCAAGTCTCGAACCCGGGACCTCAAAGCCCTCACCCTTTATAAACACTACACACCCTACCGCTGCGCCCTTGGGTCTTTTCTGTTAGACCCTTGGGTGCTTTGGTATTTAAGGGTGTTTTGGCATTTAAGCTTATAAGTTGTTGAGCTTATTTGATAAGCTGGTCAAGCCAGCTTATTTTTCCTAGGACCGCCACACTTTCAGCTATTTTTTGTAAAAATTTATCATATTTTATAAAATCTTTTAGTATTTTTTATAATTTATTTTCTTTTTAAACTTAAAAAAATCATAAAAAATAAAATATTAATCAGAAAAATATAAATCTTTTTTCTAAAATTTTCTTTTTTCATATATTTTGTAGGAAAAATATAAAAGTTTCTGTAGGATTAATTTTTCAAAAATTTACTTTTTAAAGAACGGGATTCGTTCCCGTTCTTGTCTTGACTCGTTTTTGGGACAAACGACCTCCGTTTTTAGTCTAGTTTTTTTCAAACTTCGTTATTTGTCATTTAGAATCTATTTTAGCTTTTAAATTTGTTTTAGGGTTTAATTTGCAAAATTTAGGTTTTAGCCCTCGTTTTTCGTGCCCGTTTTAGGTTTTAAGTTATATAGCTTTCGTTTTTAGGTTTTATTTAATCGTTTTTGTATATTTAATTGGTAGAAATAGAAAACCCATCATAATCTTGTAATATTCAAACACCGATCATCAATTCGTCATTCGATTTTCCATTCAAGCCTCGTTGGGACATAACGACCCGGGAACTCATACTTCCGGTTACATATATATTTTATTTAGTGAATTTTGACTTCTTGCCTTGGTCAAAGGCAATTGGTTGAGTGTTTGCTTATATTATATATATATATATATATATATATATATATATATATATATATATATATATATATATATATATATATATATATATATATATATATATTATTGACGAATCAATTTTTGGCGCCGCTGCCGGGGAGGCTGTGAAAACGATTATCGTTACGTTTGACAATTTGTGTTTGAATCTGTGAATATTTTCTTCTATAAAAATATAAAAAGTACAAAAATATTTTTCATTTTCTTTTATTAGAAATTATCATATAAAACAAAACGAAAAAAAACCAAAAATATAAAAACATTGTCCATAAAAAAGGAAATAAAATTCACAAATTGGTAAAATACCAAAATATAATATTCTCAATTGAGGTATTATCATAATAACTTCCGGTGAACTTGTTGGTTCCCAACTCGAACAAAAGATTTAAAAACTTGCCATTTGTGTCTCTTACGACTAACTGCTCACCCTCGAAAGTTTAAACAAACCAAAAAGTGGGTATTAACGAGGTGTTGTTTCCGAGGAACTACGACCGAAATGGAGAAATAAGCTTCGCGCTATTCCTACTCCTCCGCTCACCTGTTAGTTTATCTTTTGAGAGCTACCGTGAAGTAGTGATAATTGGTTGAAGTTGCCTTATTCTCTTTGTCCGTTAAAATCAATTGTGAATAAATCATTGAAAAACCAAAAAATTAGTGTAAATTTTCTTTTTAAATTTCTATTTTGGTGCATGCGCACTCGAACACAAGCCCGAAACGTCCGAACAACAACAAGTCCGCCAAACTTCTGTGAATCACAAATCTTGTGAGAAACCAAAATAACAAATCGAGAAACTTTCAATCCTCCTAAAGTGACGATGAGACGATAATCGAACTATGGCGCAATTACTCGAAGCACCCACCGAGGGTTACGAGGATGCGATCGTTGTTCCCGAAATTACCGCAAACAACTTTGAGATCAAGCATGGTCTACTTAATCTTGTTCAAAACAAGCAATTTTTTGGACATGATAAAGAAGACCCACATGCTCACATCCGATATTTCAACAAGATCACTTCTACGATGAAGTTCCCGAACTGTTTTCGAGAACGTCAAGTATAACTTAAGCATTTCCCATTTTCCCTCGAGGGAGCAGCCCGGATTTGGCTTAAAAAAGAACCCCCTCGATCGATTCTTACATGGGATGATCTTGTTTCGAAATTCATTAACAAATTCTTCCCTCCCTTTAAAAAACAACAAATCTTCAAATAAATTACAAAGATTTCAACAAAAATTTGATGAAACGTTTTACGAGGCATGGTACCGATTTCAATGATCTTCTTAGGGGATGGCCCGCATCATGGGTTTTTCAGAATGCATCAACTCGATACATTCTATAATGCCCTAATCGAATGATCAAAGATTCATTAAACCCGCTGCGGGTGGTAACTTTCTGGATAAAATGCCTCGAGAATGCCTAAAAATCATCGAGAGCAAGTCCAAAGTTCGTCAATCACGAAGCAAGGCCATTATTTCAAAAGTGAGTACGAGCTCTTCTACCCCAGCAGTTTCATCCGATGTTGCTGAGCTGAAAGATATGGTTAGAGCATTGAATCTCGATAAAAAACCAAACCCCATCTCCCGTAAAAGCGTTGAGCAAAGTTTGTGTACTGTAGGGAGGAGTCATTCTTACCAAAATTGTCCCATCCCCGATGGAAACATTATCGTGACAATACCAAGAGTATGAGTCACAAGCCGTTGCCGTCAAATTCAACCAAGGAAATACCGTCAACGACCGTCATAAAAGATGGTTGCAAATCAAATTCGACCTCCCGGTTTTCCTCCCATTCAAAGCCATCAAGGAAATAATCAAAACAATTTCAATCGGGGAAACAATTACAATCAAAACCGAGGGAACAATTTTCAACCGTGGGGGGAAACCAATTTACCGTCCCCAGGTTAATCAACCACCAGCTTACCAAGCTCCTGTTCCTCAGACACATGGTATGTCCAAAACTGATTTTGACAACTACGTCAAGGCTAATGATGCAGTTCTGAGGAACATGCAAAACCAAGGCCAAACCTTGCAAAACCAAATGGCCAATTTAACGGACATGCTTTCCAAGTTTGTGACTTCTAATACCGCCTCTACTTCAGGTTCGGGAACTCTCCCGGGTAACACCATTACCAACCCGAAGGAAGATTTGAAAGGTATCACCACCGAAGTGTGTTCATATCAAGGACCCGGCGATTCCTTCTACTTCATCTTCTTCTCCGAAAGTGATGAATCGTGATACCGAGGTTACAAAGGACACGATGCTTCCTACCTAAAAACGGAAGCACCGAAAAGTCCGAACCTCCGGTAGTTCAAGACCAATCTTAAATCAAACTTCTGATCCCCGTTGTTATCCCGTAGTGCTCCCTATAGCCCAACCAACGAACATCAATTTCGTTTCCTTCAAGAAGAAATGATGAAAGACGCCGTGAAAAAGCTAACGATCAAATTGAGAAATTCTACGAAATCTTTAGAGATTTGAGTTTTGAAATTAGCTTTACGGATGCCTTGACCCTTATGCCGAAATTTGCCTCGACTCTAAAAACTTTAATCGGAAACAAAGAGTAAGTTGAGTGAAATGGCTAGAACTCCGATTGAATTATATTATCGCTCAGCAGTCATAACCCTAAACAAGTTTACGAAAAACTTAGAGACCCTGTGTCGAGTTTCTTAATCATGTGAATTTTCTAGGATTAATACATCAACCCTTGGCCGATCACGGCCACGCATTAATCTTAT
This sequence comes from Tanacetum coccineum, assembly GCA_026074375.1. Lineage (NCBI taxonomy): Eukaryota > Viridiplantae > Streptophyta > Magnoliopsida > Asterales > Asteraceae > Tanacetum > Tanacetum coccineum. The sequence continues at coordinate 59,766 of BQNB010000023.1, read as the reverse complement.
GCCATATTCCGTATGGAAAGATCTCTCTCTTCCCGAACTAACCCCAACTTGCATGACGCTAGAGCTAGTAGACCATTCAATCACCGAACCAATCGGTATTGCTAAAGACGTCCGTTTAATGGTGGGAAAGTTCCAGTTTCCAGCAGATTTTGTGGTCGTAGATTTTGAGCCAGACCCCCGAGTACCTTTAATTCTCGGGAGAAGTTTCTTAAAGACCAGTCGTGCGTTGATAGATGTTTACGAAGGTGAAATAACCCTTCGTGTTGGCAAAGAGGCCATCACATTCAATCTGGACCAAACTTCGAGATACACGGCTAATTACAATCATATGACGGCGAACCGAATCGACGTCATTGAATTGGCAAGTGAAGAATACTCGCAAGAAGTTTTAGGTTTTTCTGATTCAGTTGCATACGGTAATCCTTCTCCGGATTACGATCCAATTGTTTCAAATTCTTCACCAACACTAACTCCCTTCGGGGATAGTGATTTTCTCCTTCTCGAAGAAGCAAATGCTTTTATAGCTATCAATGACGAGCCAATTTCACGGGAAATTGATGCTACTTACTATGATCCGGAGGGTGACATTCTTATTCTGGAAGCACTTCTCAATAGTGAACCGTTACCTCCTCTTCCGAATCATAAAGATTATTCACCCGGAATCCGGGAAGAACTTAAAGTTGTTGAAGCTAAAACCGTTAAATCATCATTTGATGAGCCTCCCGAGGTTGAACTTAAGGACTTGCCACCTCATTTAGAATACGCATTTCTGGAAGGCGACGACAAGTTGCCCGTCATAATTGCGAAAGATTTAAAGGATGAGGAAAAGGCAGCTCTTATCAAGGTTCTAAAGTCCCACAAGCGAGCCATCGCTTGGAAACTCTCTGATATCAAGGGTGTTGATCCAGAGTTTTGTACTCACAAAATCCTTATGGAAGAGGACTACGAACCAACAGTTCAGAGTCAAAGACGGGTAAACCCAAAGATCCACGACGTCATCAAAAAAGAGGTTGAAAAACTTCTTGACGCTGGATTAATTTATCCAATCTCTGACAGTCCATGGGTAAGCCCGATACACTGTGTACCAAAGAAGGGTGGCATAACCGTCGTCAAGAATGATGATAATGATTTGATACCAACTCGATTGGTCACGGGGTGGAGAGTGTGCATTGACTATAGAAAGTTGAATGAGGCCACCCGAAAAGACCATTTCCCATTGCCCTTCATGGATCAAATGCTCGAAAGACTCGCGGGAAACCAATACTATTGTTTCCTCGATGGCTTCTCGGGTTATTTTCAGATTCCTATTGACCCGAAGGATCAAATAGAATAATAACATCACATGCCCATACGGAAACATTTGCCTATCCCGCATCCTTTTGCTATGTAAATGCACCTGAACGTTTCCAACGCATGTATGTATGTCAATCTTCCAGATCTATGATCGAAAGACAATGGAAGAGTTCATGATGACTTCTCGTCTTCGGAGATCTATTCTCTACATGCTACCCATTTGGAAAAAATGGTTAATTACGATGTGAAGACACCAAATTGTCCCTAAACTGGGAGAAAAGCCATTTTATGGTAAAGAAGTGCATTTGTTTCTTTGGACACAAAATCTCTAAGTCTGGAAATAGAGGTCGATCGTGCTAAATTGAAGTTATAGCCAACTCCCTCCCCCTACTACTGTGAAAGGAGTCCGTAGTATTTCTTGGGCCATTCAGGTTTTTTACCGATGTTTCATCAAGACTTTTCAAAAATTGCCCGTCCATGACCCACTTTACTTGAAAAGAGACCTTCATTTTTCTTCTCAAAAGAGTGTATCGAATCCTTTAATACACTTAAAAGAAAATTGACCGAGGCTCCAATTTTGATTGCTCCCGACTAGGACTTGCCCTTCGAACTCATGTTGTGTGCAAGCGAAATTTGCCATTGGGGCGGTCCTATGCAACGTAATAACAAGCATTTCCAACCAATTCACTATGCCAGCAAGACAATGACCGAAGCTCAAGCACACTACACTACGACCGAAAAAGAATTACTTGCCGTAGTGTACGCTTTTGAGAAATTCCGGTCATATCTCGTTTTGTCCAAAAGCATAGTGTACACATACCATATCAGCTAAAATAACTTTTTGCTAAACAAGATGCTTAGGCAAGACTAATGCTGTGGATCTTTTGCTCTAAGAATTCTGATGTTGAGATCCCGAGACAAAAAAGAAGGAGCAGAAAATCTTGCCCGATCATTTCTCCAACTTGAGAAACCCCTCACCAAAATGATTCGAAGAACAAGAAATCACAGAACAATTCCACTGAAACTCTTGGATCGGTTGCTCTTCGGATATAATACCCCATGGTATTTCGATTATCGCAAATTACCATCGGGAACTTCATTGTCAAGGGAATGTCGTCCCAACAGAAAAACAAGTTTTTCAAAGATGTCAAACATTATTTCTGGGACGACCCCTTTCTATTCAAGATCTATGCTGACCAAGTAATTAGGCATTGTGTTTCGGGGCAAGAAGCTTTTGACATTCTCAAAGCTTGCCACAGTGGACCTACCGGGGGATATTACGGTACCAATTACACCGCTAAAAAGATCTTCGATTCAGGATTTTATTGGCCCACGATCTACAAGGATGCCCATGACTTTGTCACTCGATGTGACATTTGTCAACGTCAAGGAAACATTTCACAACGTGATGAGATGCCACAAAACTCTATCCAAGTTTGCGAAATCTTTGACTTTTGTGGCATTATATTTAGTGGGCGCTCCGTTCCGTCTTCAAGAGAGTGAACAAATATATACCTCGTGGCAGTCGATTACTTATCAAAATGGGTTGAAGCAAAAGCGCTCCCCACAAAGGATGCCCGAGTTGTTTGCTAAATTTCTTAAAACTCTCTTCTCCAGATTATTTTTTGGGGTGCCTTTCGTGATCCATAATTGATCATGGACCCATTTTTGCAATGACCAGTTTTCAAAAGTCATGCTTAAATATGGAGTCACTCATCGTCTCTCCACGCGAACATCCACAAAGAAAAAAAAAAAAAAAAAAGTGGACAGGTTAAGGTATCCAAGTCGTGTGTTTAAAAAGGAATTCTGAAAGGAGCCGTATGCGAAAATCGTGCCTCTGGTCTTGTAACATCTGGATGCGCTCTCAGGGGCCTTGTCGAACATTTACAAAACACCTATCGGGTGCACTCCGTACAAGCTTGTATATGGAAAGGCATGTCATCTACCGGTTGAGTTGGAGCACAAAGCTTACTGGGCCCTTAAGCATACAAACTTTGATATCAAAACCGCGGGTGATCACAGGAAAGTTCAACTCAACGAACTTAATGAACTTCGTGATCATGCCTACGAAAACTCTTTGATCTATAAAGAGAAAACAAAGAGACTCCATGACTCCAAGATCAAAAATCGCGTTTTCAACGTCGGTGATCGAGTCCTCCTCTTTAACTCTAGATTAAAGATTTTCTCAGGCAAGCTTAAGACCCGCTGGAGTGGACCATTCACTGTAACCCAAGTTTTTCCATATGGCACCGTCGAGTTATCCCAAAACTCCGGGCCAAACTTCAAAGTGAATGGTCATCGTTTGAAACACTATTTTGGAGGGGACATACCAACCGAGGTTGTCCCGGATCTCCAAACCTTCCCCAAGGACAATTGAATTCGGGGATCGGGTCAAGCGTAGCGACCTTAAACAAGCGCTTCGTGGGAGGCACCCCATGCTTATCAGTAGTAGTAATAAATAAGTGTTTTTGTGTGAGGAGGCTTACATTTTCCATTACCCGTGTCTTGTCCATGTTTTGTGTGTTTTGTGTTGTATGTCCAGGATTTCCCGGATTGTGAAGACTCTCGTGCTCGCAGTTTCATCTTTCATCCACAAGAGTTTCACATCCTCAGCTTCATTTTGGGAATCCAATATCCAAATCTAATCGACTAACGTTTTATCTTTTGGCACACTTAATAAACGGCCTTAGATTTACGTAGGTACCCCTTTGAAACATCGAGGACGATGTTTAGTTCTAGTATGGGGGGAATCTTCGATTTGATTTTGCCTGCTGCCGTTGTTGTCACGTAATCCCGTTTTTACCACCAAAATTTTTGCAAAAATACCAAAAAAATTTAAAAATTTTCAAAAATAAAATAAGTGTTTTGTCGCAGTTTTGACTTTCCTAATGGGTAGAATGAGAATAAATTTTGACTCGATCGGGCGTGTTGAGCCCTAGCTTTGTCCCTTAACCATTTAATAAACGAAAGTTTATTAGGCTAAGCATTCGCGGATCCTTTTATTAGGGATTTTATTATGCAAGAACAGAAAATGATAGTGTTATTTACAAGTAGGATGCTAAACAAGGATTAGTTGGATATCTTAAAGGCTTATAAGTGTAACTTGTCGTTTTTTCTCCCCGAAGCTCTTAACCTAACTAATAAACGTGCTTAATTTTGCTTTAACTTTAATCCGACATTTTCTAAAAAGAAGCTCTTTCGGAAACGAAAATATTCATCTTAGTTCAGCCTAACTATTGAGTTTTCGAAAACGAAATATTCTCTATTACGGAAAATATGTTGGAAAAAAATAAAAAAATAAAAATAAATAAAAAAGTAAATAAAAAAATAAAAAATAAAATAAAATATATATATAAATTAAATAAATAAAAAAATATAGACTGTGGCTGATAAAGTTTACTGCAACTTGCCGGCTCACAATCGATGCTGCAAGTTTCAAAACAAGGCCCATAGTGAGATAATAAATGCCAAGTGCATTCGTAAGTATTATTCAATAAAGGAAACCGTCGTCAGACTAAGTACACTACATCATGTCGGAGGCGAGCCTACGAAGGAGAAAAGATGTTGAAGACATGTAAAAGATGACGGTAGTATATACATAGCAATAAATGAAAGAATTAAAGTAAAGGGATTTCTTTTTTTCCTAAACGCAAGTATAATTTGGAACTAATAATAACTTGCTTACAGACTTCAAAAGTTGTTGGTTGCCCGTCTGGTAGATTATTCGATTAAGTAATCTCCGTGTGGGTGTCAAAAACCTAGGCACTTAGCTGATAAGGCTGGACGTTCCAAAGAAGGATCGCTACATGGATAATGCTCACCAAAAAGATCATAAATAGTTTTGATGTTCGCGTGCTTTGAGTAGTATTGTTTATTTAGCCGGTAAATCTAAGAATTTCGGCCTTAAAAAAAAAAAGAGGTGTAGTATCCCGCTATAACAATGCGAACATATCCCGCCTGTGGGTCCTCAGTCTCTGATTAACCTAGTCAACTCGGCTGGGATCTATCGAGAATATGCTGGTTGGTGGGTGATCTAGTCTTTTCCCCAGATTTCTTCAGAAATATCGTTATGCACATAAACTAAACTACTTTCTAAAATTGTCGATCTAAATTTAACTTAAAATTGAGCACAATCACTCTAATTGAATATTTGTCGGGAGCAAAAGTTGACAAGTCATAGTTATAAGTAGTGTTAGCATCTTTACTTGTACTTAACGGTGATTTCGATGTTTACATTTTATGTTTGGGACTAGTGAAAAATCGGGGACGATGAATTTATCCATTCGGACATCCGTAGATTATTCTATGGGCGCTTCTCATTCTATGATCCCAATGTTGATAAAATAAAGGAAGTCAAACAGGTAGTTAAGAAAAGAAAAAGGAAAATCCAAAAATATTAGGGATAGTTAGTGTACATATAAAAAATGGTGAAAACGGGACTTGTCGAAGCTATTGATTCTTTAGTTCCCCTTGACGAACACTTAGCTACTTTTCGAGGTTATTAGTCGAGGGGGATCGAGATTCTTAGTTTTCGTAAATGTTTACTTCATAACATTGCGTGAGGACACGGCAATACCTTAGTATGGGGGATTTTGGTATGTGCTTAATTACACATACCTTTTTCCATTAAAAACGGACTTAAATGACCAAAAACAGACAAAAACTGCCAAATATATGTTTGTTTTGCAATTGTGTTGTGCAGGAAGCGGATATCACACAAAAGGACGAAAAACAAAGCCAAAACAACAAAACTGACCACGGAATGGAAAAGTGTGTGAAGACAAAGCCAAATCGAAGCCAAAAGTCAATCATATCAAAAAATCATCAGAAAAGTCAAACAGTCAAAGTCAAAGTCAACCCCGACAAAATCAGAGTCAACTCCGAGAAACTGAAGCAGAAAGGACAACTTGAGGGAATGAAATTGCCAAATCCCAAAGTTATATTACTAAGATAAAAGGACAAGGGCTGAAAGTGCAATTTAAGTGAAATACAACTTTAGGGGGCATTCCTGCCAACCCCCTAACCTTGTATTATTCAAGGACTACATTTGCAATAACACTTATAACACTCACGGACTGAAGTTGACAAACCCCCAAAGTTTAAACACTACAAGGACGTGTGATGCAACTACACATATATCTCTCAGGGACCAATTGTGACTTTTCCCAAAACTTTACCCTTTCCCCCCAAAATTAAACACAGATAAACCCTAACCCTAACCTTTTTTCCCGCCAATGCTCAAACCCCATTTTTATTCACGGGATACCCTCCCCTCTTTCCCAAAACACTCAATCTCCACCCTTTACCCAGACAAAGCCTAAACCCCCACTCCACTATCACCCCCATTGCCAAGTTGGCAATCCCACAATGATCAAAGCAAAATCAAGGGCTCGGATTGCTTAAAAAGAAACACAAGTTATGTTTGATGGCTGAGATGATTTTGGGAACTCTCTCACAAAAGAAACACAAGTAACACAATGCAAAGGAGACCTAGCAGCGTATAAAAAGAGAGAAGAACTAGGAGAGTAGTAGTTAGTTTTTTCTAGTTTTTGAAGTTTACTTATGTAATTTTCTGTTAAATTTCCTTTTGCAAGTATTTTAAACTTTCTTTTAGTTGTAAGTTTTTCCAACGTTTAATAAAAGTTCAAGTTCCCTTTTTAAAATTCCTGTGTTAAGAAAAGTTACTGTACAAGTGCTTATTGAAGTATGGTTTTGAGCTTTTTGGATGATGAGTCTGAAATGGATGGACTTATGGGTTTAAAAAGCTAATTTGAGCTTGTGATTACTTTCTGTAAAAGCTAAGGACCAAGGTTTTACCCAATCACCTTCTTATAATCAATGTTACTGTCCTACTTGTTATCTTGGCTTATTCCAGCTTATTTTGCATCTTATTATCTTATTAATTCATAGACTAGCTTTAGAAATCATTTTAATGAGTAAATCAAAATTTAAGTTAAAACTACTCATTTATAGTTAATACTGCTTATTAGCTTTTCTCTCTAATAAGTGCTTGTTGTTCCTTAATTCTAGCTTATTTGTCTATCATAGTCATAGTTTATCATATGTTTTTAGATTTCATAACCTTAATTGGTCTAAACTAGTGTAAACCTTTAAACTCAGAAAGTAAAGGGGTGTTTGGCACAAGGCCAAAATGGGTCAATTTGGGTTCTTTTTTGGGTTATGAATCACTTTCAACTAGCTATCCTAGGAAGTACTAATTTGTTTTAAGAGGTTGTTAGGATTTAGAATTCAATTTCAAGGTGTCTTGTACCAATAGCTTGAACATGCTGGATTTTAGGAGTGTAAATTAGTTAATTTGTGCTAGGTTAGGGTAAGTGCTAGTTGCTGCTAATTTACCACTTTTCTTGGAGTCATTTGTAGTACACAAAGTATTAGTAAAATGTCCTAAGTTTAACATTCATTGTTTTTTTTATATGTCAAGTTTTTTTTTCCTTTGTCAAAACTGCCATTGCTCAAGCCTAATTATCAGATGGTAGTTGGTGTTTTCAGTTTAATAAATTTTGTGCATGAGCTCTCCATGAGCCATATTTAATCTGTTTTAACTAAATTTTCAGTTTTGAGCTTATATGCCAGCTTATTTATAAGCTGGCTTTTAGCCTTGTAAAGAGTATCTCCCCTGGTGCAAACTCCACTTTTCTCAGCTTAATTTAACTGCTTATTTGCTTTCCTTTTTCTTAGTTTTTAGCTTATTTAGAAAGCTCTTAGGGTTAGCCTTAAGCTTGTTCAAGCTCAACCACTGAGACCCACTCTAAGGGCTTAAAATAAGCCCCAAAGGTGGCCTCAAGGCTTTCTGGCCTGCAGATTGAGCCTCTTGGCTTATTTGCTTACTAGGGCTTTTCTGTCTATTTTGTTTGCTTAATCTAGGTCATGTATGATTTTTAGGTATAATTAAGCCATTTAGATTGCTTATTTCATACTGCATTGTGCTTTTTAAGCCTATTATAAGCCCTAGCAGCTTAAAGTCTTTCTCTATCAGTACAAACCTTTAAGTTTGTACTGCTGAGAGTTTCAGCAATTCTTGGCTTATTTGGCTTATTCCAAGGACCCCCCTTTTGTTCCTAATTGTTCATTTAGCTAGAGTGTTAAGCTGTGGGAGCTTATTTGCATTTTTCATTCACTTATTTGTTCTTAAAAGCCAAGGAAAATAAGCCATTTTTGTCTCTAGCCTTTTTAAGCTCTGTCAGTTTTAGGTGCTTATTTGAGGGCTTATTTGTGTTTCAAAGCAAAAAAATAAGTGGGGCTTATTGAAGCTTATTGGCAATTCACCAAGGCTGTGGGCCCCACTTGGCCTCAAAAACAGCTTAAGGGGCTTAAAATTAAGCCCCAAAAGCTGTCCTAACTGTTTGCAAAACAGTCATAAAGCCCTTTGGCTTATTCCATTTTTTACTTGTTTTTTAGATTAAGCTGCTTATTTCCATTTTATGAGCTTATTAGATTAGTACAAGTAGGATTCTAGCTTATTTAAGGGTTTTAGTTTGCTTATTCGAGCTCTTAAGCTCATTAGTTGTCTTTGTTAGCTTAAAGTGTGAAAAAGAGAAAGGAAAAGAAAAAAACTATCTGTCACTTTTAAGCTCATTTTCCAGCTTATTTATAAGCTTTTGTAAAAACTTGTAGTTATAAAAATTGCTTATTTATAAGCCCTTTTTAAGTTTGTTAAAAAAGTTTTCAAAAAAAATAAAAGGGGAAAGTGGGAAGTCAGGGGTGAGCAAGACTCGAACCCCCGACCTCTACCACTCTCAACCCTTTATAAACATCACACACTACCGCTGCGCCCTTGGGTCTTTTCTGTAAGACCTTTGGGCGCTTTGGTATTTAAAGGGGTTTTGCCCCTTTAAGCCTATAAGCTGTTCGGGCTTATTTCACAGCTTATTTGATAAGCTGTGCGACCTAGCTTATTTTTCTTAGGACCCTTAACATTTTAGCTATTTTGTGTAAATTTTTCAGATTTTTTTATAAACTTTTAGTATTTTTTATAATTTATTTTCTTTAAAAACTTTAAAAAATCATAAAAAATAAAATATTAATCAGAAAAATATAAATCTTTTTTCTAAAATTTTCTTTTTTCATATATTTTGTAGGAAAAATATAAAAGTTTCTGTAGGATTAATTTTTCAAAAATTCATTTTCTAAAGAACGGGATTTGTCCCCGTTCTTGTCTTGACTCGTTTTTGGGTCAAACGACCTCCGTTTTTAGTCTAGTTTTTTTAAACTTCGTTATTTGTCATTTAGAATCTATTTTAGCTTTTAAATTTGTTCTAGGGTTTAATTTGCAAAATTTAGGTTTTTAGCCCTCGTTTTTCGTGCCCGTTTTAGGTTTTAAGTTATATAGCTTTCGTTTTTAGGTTTTATTTAATCGTTTTTTGTTTAATTAATTGGTAGAAATAGAAAACCCATCATATCCTTGTCATATACAAACATCAATCATCAATCCGTCATTCGATTTTTTCCATTCAATGCTCGTTTTCGGAATATAACGACGGGAAACTCATATCTTTCGGTTTCTTATATTTGTATTTTGTGAATTTGATTCTTGCCTTGGTCAAAAGGTAATTGGTTGAGTGTTTGTTATATTATATTATTTATTTATTTACTAATTATATATATATATATATATATATATCTATATATTATATATATATTTTATATATATATATTTATATATATATATTTATAGATATTATTAACGAATCACTTGGTACTTGTTTAGCATTTTTTATAGTAGTTTTCTCTTGTTGCTTAGGTTTTTGGTGACAAACTCTATCTTGGTAACTCTAGGATTAATCTGGTTTTTCTTCTCATTTTTAGGTTGAGAACATTTTCTTTCTCACTATCTGACACCCAATCTTCATTAATTGGGGAATCATCAGACTTCAACTACCTTAGACACTTCTTCATTTAGACTTTCTGTTATAAACTACAGGCTTATTAAACTATAATAGTCTAAACTAGTTTATGTCTATTAATGGTGTTGGAGGAATGAATTTTTCTGTGTCAAGGAGGTGTAAAAATGACCCAAATTTTAATTTTTTTTAGCATTAACCTTTTTGCAATTATCTACATCTGACCAATCTTATGATCTTGTTTTGCTTTTAGATCGCATTTTCAAATTGTCTAAAAGTAAATCTGAATTTGCCATCTTTTTTCTTTTTGATAAAAATATTTCAAGCTTCTTTCTAAGCTACCTAATAGTTATTTCTACTACTTGGAATATCCCATTATAAGCCCTTAATTTTTTCTTCATAAATTGACTCATTTTTCTTATAAAATTCAAGTCTTTCTTCCACTGACTCTAAACCTGTTTTATAACCTAGATCCATTAACTCAGATTTCTTTAAATCTTTTATAGTTAAATCATGTTGGATTTAAGAAGTTTAACAGTTTCCTAAAAAAGATTTAGATACAAGTAGAATCATTGGATATCTATGAGTCAGAATTGAGTGTGTGAGTAGCCATGAGTGCATAATAGGTCCTTCTTCTGCACTTGAGCTCTCCAGTCATTATACCACCAAAGACCATCACTTGACACCAAAGCTGTGGAAGTAGGTGTTTACACAGGCACTTTCCTTCTTGAGCTTTTACCTTGTTCTTGTAGTTCAGATTCATAGAGCTATGCATCCCTATCTAAATGTCCCTTTTTTGGCAGTTGTAGACTCCACTTTGGACTTATCAAAACCAATAGTCTTATTGCCATTTAATAGTAAAGTTTTCTGCTGTATTTTTCAAAACATTCTAACCCTCATAGTCAACATGGGCCATTTGCATCTCAAATCTATCTCTTATATGTTATCAGAATGGATTGTTGCAAGTCCCTAATGTTCATGGTTGAGACTATTTGAGTTGATAGCAAAAAATAAACAAATCACAAATCACTCAAGTTATCAATTTTTGTAGAGTAAGCCAGGATTAACTTGAGTGCTATGCAGTAGTAACTCCAAGAGCAGCATTAACTGTTCATTAGAGTGCTAGTGATGGTATTTGAAGAGGACACATAATCCATGTTCTATGTGCTTGTAATTGAAGCTAGACATCCCTTGACTTCTGGTTCATACAACCTTGAGGTTGTTATAGAGATCATCCATGATTTTGTTTATAACTAAGGTTTATTCCTCACACAAAGCATGTGTGTTCCACTCAGGTGTCAAACTTCTTAATAAAATATTGATTAAATCATCTTCTTGTGAAAGCTTTTCATCCAAAAAAGATCCAAATGAATTCACATGCTTGTGAAGCCTATCAAAAGTTTGATCAAGCATTACTTGAAGCTTGGAAGGCAGTGAAGTTTTCTATTGCTGATTTAAGAGATTTTTAGATGTCTTTTTAGTAGCTGTATTCCCCACCAAATCTCTTTTCTAAGTATTCCTGAAAACTTAGAATCATTTTATAGCAGTTAAAACTTTATACTCGATGTTCATTGGGAATGCCCATCATTAAAGTACTTCTAGCCTTCACTTCTAATCTTCTCTTAGCCTTATCTTCAGCAGATGTAATAGGCATCACTTTTTTAACACCTTTCACAACTGTAGTTTTTGGCAAGGTTGCACCATTCTCTATGACTTCTCATAGTGCATAGTCTATCATCTGGATGTATTGTTCAACCTATTCTCCTATATCTCAAACTCACAAGGTTTGAGCTTGGACTTCGATGAGCCACCATAGTGGCAGAATCTTGATCCATATATTATTAGCAAGATCTTGGGTACTCATACAGATTTTCTAGTTACAGCTTCTCTAACAAGACTCTGTTACCAATTGTTGATCCAACTTAATAAGATAGAATTCCTTAAGCTTGTATAAGGATTAGTTATATTAGATAAATCTAACACAACTATAGTAGAAACTGTGTTTGAGTGTATTAAAGATTATGCTAAATCTAATCTTTAATATTAAGAAGAATTCTTAATGAAACAGTAAAACTAAGAACATATAATTCAATAAACAATAAGCTCCAATATGATTAATGAAACAATAGGAATACTCTTAATAGTATTAGGGTTACAAAAACTTGAAGCTATGATAATTCTATGAATGACTCGTTTTTTATTCTCTATGAAAACTATATTAAACTCTATGCCCTAAGACCTTCTTTTGTACACCAAGGAGTCCTACTCGGATTACAATACTTTCCTAAGAATATCAAATCTTTTAAACAAATAAGTTATACATATCTTTTATCACAATATAATCATATTAAATTCACATTAAGCAGTTATCACAACTCTGAATAGTTAATAATTCTTTCAATAGAAGTATTAACTTTTTTATACTAACTTGTAGTAAAAACTTTTGTACCAGCGGTAGTAACTACTTAACCGTTTTTCTTCTAAGTCTCTGAGCAGTCTTAAATTTCACTAGCAGTAGTAACTTTCTCTAGCAGTAGTAACTTTGTACTGGTAGTTGTAACTTCACCAGCAGTCTTAAACACTTAGAATAATTTTTATTGAAATTCTCCAACAACAATTACTTTGACTGAGCAGCATTAACATTAATAAGAGCAGCAGTAACTCCAAACAAGATCAAGAAGCTTTTAATCCCAACAGGAACAGAAGGTCAAACACTCACAAACACATAACATATATTTTAATCAAACAATCAAAAACTACAAAAACCGTTCCCCGGCAGTGGCGCCAAAAACTTGATGCGTAATTTCCTTTAATAAAAACTACGTTAGGTTTTACATTTATAAAACCCTAACTACCTCGACTATTCATACGCACTAAAGAGCAGTATACCCTATCGTGTGTAGTGTAGTGATTGGTAAGTACGGGTGTCGATCCAAAGAACGGTTTGTGCCTCTAAATGTTTAATCGAAATTATTTTCTACCTAAGAAAGCAGTAAAGAAAGCATTTTGGAGTTTTGAAATTATTTAAGGATTATTGGGTGGTAAGCCTTACTGTCAAAAAGGGAATTGGTATAGTGGCAGACAACTAGGAAGGATGAACGCATTTAATTATGATCTCATGTGCAATGTCTAATCGCAACCTTAAGAGGTCTACAATCATTAGGTCTAATTTTGTAATTTGAAACCTAACCTATGAATACTGAGTGGAATGGACTCACAAGGAGAATCAACCTATTTTCAGTCTATAGTGATTAAGGTTTCCTTTTAACTTATGAGATATACTTTACTCTAACAGTTGGTCTCCTATTAGCTCGCACTCCTGACCAGGAATTTAATGCTAAGGGCTCGCCTCATGGGTAAAGGTCGAACAACTACAAGTGTTGATCATCCTGTAGTCAATCGTGCACACTAAGGTTAAGAAGATCATTTAATATCTAATGCACACTCAACCTCATATCAAAACCTAGCAGGGAGTTCAAGGATTTCAAAGCATACTACATAAATTAATAAAGATGCAACAAGACTAAAAGATCATAAAGTAATAATCAAAAAGATAATTAAATAATTAAATACGAATGAAAAATTAATAAAGCATAACAAATAATCATAACATCAACATCAACGATTATATTGATAGATCAATAAGTCAAAATAACATTATTAAATTGACCATAAAAAGTTGAAGTATAATTACAAAATTTGCTAAATTAGTGCTCTTGATCCCCTAGTCGAACGCCATGACAAACCCCGAAAGATTTGCCCTATACCAAGCTAGCAGCCAAGATGCTCTCTTCTTTTTACCCTTTTCTTGCCGTCGGCTAATAACCACCAGGAGGAGATGATTTATATCATTCATTCGAATGATATATTTATACTATTTTGAAGTTTGTCAAAAGTACGAAAATAGTCCCCCATCTTCCATGTTGTTTTTATTTTATTTTTGAAACTTTATAGCATTTGTACAACTTCAGCCCCTGGGATGAGTCATCATTACGGCATAACGGCATCGAACTCGTTACGGCGTAAGCCTTCTGACGTAGCATTCCATTTTTCAGTGTTAAAATTGGTTACGGCGTAATCACATCGAACCCGTTACGCCATAACCCTTAGTCAGCATATATAATTCTTTAGAAATGATTAATTACGGCGTAACTCCTGCTGGCTAGTTACACCATAATGCTTCGTCAGCATAATTTCTTCTTTATTAATAATTATGTGGAAACTAGAATGAGGGTTGAATAGTTTTTACTGTTTTAAAAATAAAACTTAGATTGTCAAATTATGTAAATTCAAGAGATATACACTAGTGTATATGATAGCGATGTAATAAAAAAATAAGTAAATATGAAGTACAAACAAGTAAAGATAAGAAAGATCAAACCGATAAACAATGATTTTTAGTGGTTCGGCTACGAAGGTCCTCTTCGCCCTACTCCACTCCTCAAGTACCCAACTTTAGAGTTTTCTTCACTATGTGAACAAGCTCCCTTTAGGCGGAGAAAACCGTATACGTCGCTTACACTTTTTCCGGTACTAAGCTAAATACCAGGTTCTACTTCAAGATAGAACCAATCTAACACACTATGTATTATATGGCCTAAATACTAACCTATAATACACATATGATAAACACAACACACAACACAAGATATACAAGAAGAATAATTATCACAATCGTGATGACACAACTAAACTAATAACACTTGAAGCTTCACGTCTTCGTTAGTGTTCTTCACTAAAGAGTGGAATAAGTTGATCACTTGTAAAGGATTATAAAACAAGTATAATGATCAAAGAATATGAAAAATAAGAAACTCAAAATAGAAAAATATTTGTGATAGTTGTCTAAAATGAAGACTTAAGGTTGGTATTTATAGCCAACATTTGAAATTCAAAACTGTCCCAAACGGCTAGTTCTACGTATCCACGGATCTACCAAATGGTGGATCCGTCCTTTGATTTAGGTGGATCCGTGAGGTGCAGCTGGGACATTTTTTTGTCAATTAGTGATTAACCCTAAATCTTAACAAAATATTCTTATTTACTTAAAAATCAGATTTATTAGATACTTCTAGAAGGAAAATATTTCTTAACATAAATAAGAAAAGATTTTCTAGATTTAGGAAGATTTAGAAAGATTGTTTCCACTTATGGTTAATCCTTTTGTCTTACATGATTAGTATAACTAGCTTATAATTAATCATGTGTTTACTTAAAATCATTTGATTAGAAAAGGTTTATGCAAATGATTAAGTTTAGATGCAATAGAAAATATTTTTCTTTGATCATTAACTACGTTTAATAATGTCATATTCATACCTTAAGTAATTTTTCATCGTCAAGTAAACTTATGACTAAATAACTTGTTTACGTAAACTTTTACATAGTATGACATTATATTTGTTATTATCAAAACATGAAGAACATTAAATATAAATATCCTTTTTACACGAATATTTGTATTAACAATCTCCCCCTTTTTGTTGATGACAAAATATAAACTCGTATGTATTAGAAGTTACTAAATAAGTATTTAGTGGTTGAGTTTACATATCTTCTCCCCTTTTCTGTCGGATTAAAAAAATGTTGTATAGGTGCGGCTTGCAAGTCATATTTTGACGAATGCTAAATAACTTCATGACAAATGCAAAGTAAAAAAACGAAAAGAAAGATTATAACAGAATATTATCTAGTATAAGCAAATCCTTAGCGCACAACGAGTTTTAGTTTTCACTTAATTGAATGAAAACGAAAAGTGCAATTTGTGTTATACACTTAGTATGAAACATACATGGAGAATATAGACATGATGAAACGTTTTTACGTGGTATTTAACAATGTAGTAATCAACATTGATTTTGAAAAATTCCTAGACGTGAGATTTTTGTTTGAAGAGCATAATTTGGGGTTTTTGTCGAAAATTTATTTTCACTATCTACTTCAATTATGAATTTTCTGTGTCTATCGGGAATCAAATTGTTATATCATTAATAATACCTTACTCATTTGACTTGTGACCAAAAAGTGCATGAAAAAATCAAAATCCCTAAATTATTTGGTTTGGTGTAAAATCAAAGCCCTAGACTCAAAATTAAAAAGAAAATAAGATGAAATCACTTACAATTATTGATTATGATTGATGATTTGTTGATGATCTTTAATGTTTTATAGCTCCAATTGCTGATTATTAAAGAATTTGTTTGAGGGTTTTGAGTGTTTGGGTCGAATTGTGTGTTTAGATTGAGGATTATGTGGTCCTAATTGGTTTAAACCTGGTGTGTACCTGATTTTTCTGACGTATGGATCTACCTAAATGGGGACGGATCTCCCTATTGTGGATCCGTAGATATGTGTCATGCTTAAAAACGGACAGAGTTGGTTTTTAGCCAAAGTGGGACATGGTGTTATGTTTTTGGCAATTGGTGTGTGTTATACATGTTATTAGGAGCATGTGATTCAACTTTCGGAGTCGACGTCTAAGTTTTGAGCATACCATGCAACTTGTCATGAATTTCCTAATGAAATTTTAACGTAGTCGATCCTACTAGGAGTGTGTTAACTTTTAGCATATTTTTGACCATTGCTAATAACACAAACATTATGAACATTTAGACTTAATAAAACATCGTCAACACAAGTGTGAGTTGTAATTCGATGATTGTTCTTTTCATCTTTTTCAATCGATTTCGTAATTTCATGTATTGACCACCAATGGTAGTACACGTAGATTTCAAAAATATCTATGGTCATTTAATTGATATTTTCTTTATCTAATAAAATTCTAATCTCGATTATGTTCATGATCGGAAGTTTGTGATTGGAACGTGTAATGAGAATTAATATCTTTTGAATAATGATTAATTACTTCATTAGATTTTTGCTTATAATTATTTTTGGGAGGATGGAGAATCACTGTCCATGATGAGTTCCATCATTCCTAGTCCTAATCTTAAATAATTAAATACTTCACATTTTAAAGGCTTAGTTAATATATCGGCTATGTTATCTTCGGATGCAACATTCTCGATAGAAATGTTGCCCTTTTAGACGTTGTCGTAAAGAAAGTGGTGACGGATTTCTATGTGTTTAGTTCTAGAGTGTTGTACGGGGTTTCTATTTAAGTCGATTGTGCCTTTATTGTCGCACATAATCGGAACATCGTCGAGGCGTATGTCGTAGTCAATGAGAGCTTGTTTCATCCATAGTGCTTGTTGACACGCCTTTCCGGCTGACACATATTCAGCTTCGGTCATGGAGATAGTAAGGGCCATTTGTTTCTTAGAGAACCAAGATGTTAAACAACATCCCATGAACGTACAAACGCCACTAGTGCTTTTTCGATCAACGTAGTCGCTCGCGTGGTCAGAGTCGGCATAAACTATAGTTTCTATTCTGGTTCCTTTCAGCTACCATAATCCTAAGTGGGTTGTTCTCCTAATATACCTAAATATATGCTTAAAGGCTTCTAAGTGGGTAGTCTTAGGATTTTCTTTGAAACAAGCACATAAGCAAATACTAAACATAATATTAGGCCTACTTGCGGTTAAATAAAGTAAACTACCAATCATACCTTGATATTTAGTGCTATCCACGGAGTCAGCTTCGTCGTCCTTAGTTAGCTTGATCTCCGTTGACATAGGCGTCTTGGTTGGTTTAAAATCTTCTAACCCGAACTTCTTTAACATCTCTTTGATGTACTTGGATTGATTAAAAAATATCTTGTCTTCCATTTGTTTTATTTGAAGACCCAAGAAGAAGTTCAACTCCCCCATCATACTCATTTCAAACTCGTCGTGCATAATTTTTACAAAATCATCACTCAAGTTTTGACACGTGGAATCAAATATACTGTTGTTGACATATATTTGAACAATGATGAGATATGATTTTTTTTGTGAAAAGAGTATTATCAACCATTCCCATGGAATACTCGTGTTTTAGTAAAAATGATTTTAGTCTATCATACCAAGCTTTAGGAGCTTGCTTAAGACCGTACAAAGCCTTCTTAAGTTTATACACGTAATTTGGTTTTTCAAAATCAATAAAAACCAAAGGTTGAGCAACGTAAACCTCTTCGTTTATAAAACCATTTAGAAAAGCACTTTTTACGTCCATTTGATATAATTTGAAATCATTTGCACAAGTAATAGCAAGATTATTTAATAGGACTCTAACTAGCTACAGATAATATGTTTTATCATAATTTATACCTTCTTGTTGATTATATCCTTGTGTTACTAATTTAGCCTTATTTCTAGAGACAATACCATTTTCGTCTAACTTATTTTTATAGACCCATTTTGTTCCTATAACAGTATGACTCTTGGGTAGTGGAACTAAATCCCAAACATCATTTGCTATAAATTGATTCAATTCCTCTTAAATAGCTATAACCCAACTCTCATCTCCTAATGCCTCATTGACATTTTTATGTTCTATGGTGGAAATAAAACAAAAGAAATTACTATGATTTTGGGCTTGTGATCTTAATGTTCTTTGATTAAGATTTCCTATAACTTGTTCTAGTGGGTGATTCTTGGATTCCTTAATGTTAACGACTTCGTCAACTTCTATCGACTCATCTTCTACACTACTATTATTTACTACTTTAGTAATATTTTCTATAGCTTCTTCTTCACCAACATCATCATCAACCAATGGTGATAATTTGGTACGAGGAGGACTTTCATCGAATGTCACATTAAGTGATTCTTTAAATTTCATTGTATGTTTATTTAAAACTACATAAGCTTTACTATTTTTAGAATATCCTAGAAAAACACCTTCGTATGACTTTGGGTCAAACTTGGTTAGATAGTTTCTAGTATTTAAAATGAAGCACTTTCTTATGAACACTTTGAAATATTCTAAAGAAGGTTTCCTATCTCTAAATATTTCATAAGGGGTTTTTCCTAGTATTGGTCGAACTAAAATTCTATTTAAAATTTAAGTTGACGTGTCAACGGCATTACACCAAAACTTTTATAGAATGGATTGTTCATTTAACATGGTCCTAGACATTTCTTGTAAAGTACGATTCTTTCTTTTTACTACCCCATTTAATTGTGGAGTACGTGGAGCCGAAAAGTTATGAGTAATGCCTTGTGCATCACAATAAGCTTCGAATTGTACTTCATTATTAAATTCCTGACCATGATCTGTTCTAATAGCTACTATAGAACTTCCTAGTTGGTTTTGAATTTTTCTACTTAATATTTCAAATTTCTCAAAAGCTTAGTTTTTGGTTTTTAGAAACTTAGTCCAAGTGTATCTAGAGTAATCATCTACTATTACTAGGGTGTACAAGTTACCTCCATAACTTTTAATAGCCGAATATTAATTTCTTAGTTGATTTATCAAAAACGAACCACTAAAATCAACGTTTTCACGATAGACCATAAGGCAAATTTGATGTAAAACGATATTTAGAAACTTTTCAGTTGTTACCCGTGACTTGAAAACATGCAGAAGGAGGGTTAAACACAGCCCCGCGTAGTTTTGAAAAACTGACACATACGGGTAACGGACACACAAAAATAATTAATATTTTATTTTTAATTATTCTCTATTCATTTTATAAATATATTAATTATACAACTATTTTTATATTTAACTTATCTAAGCGTTTTTGATAACGCGAATTATCCGAGTAAAATTTGTTTTATTTTCGACCAGTCACAAATTAGATAAATAAACGTTTTGAATAAATTTTATTAAAACGTTTCAAAAATTGTCGGAGTGAATACTCATTTTTCTCAGAAAAAATGATTTTAGAAAACATGGCGCGAGTTTCCGCGACTCGGAATCATCGATAGGATCGCTCAAATGAGTCCCGAACGAAAAATTATAAATAACTTCTTTAAATATTTACATTTAAACCCTACACTATTAGTAACTGCCACTTGGCTTATCTTTTAATATATTTATTAACTTTATATAATCCTTTCATGTCCATTTTTTTTCAATTCTTACATCCACACACACACACACTTCAATTACTCTCCCTCTTTCTTCTCTATTACTTCCGGCGACCTTCCCACCGCCACCGACCACCATCGCCGCCGGAACAGTTTCCGGCGAGTTTTCCCGATCAAGACCAAAGATTTTCCTCCCCCTCCCTCCGGCTGTTGTCCCACGACAGCCCCGTCACCACCACTTCATCACCACAGTCGTCATCGTCACAACCAACCGCGACTCAGCCGCTGTAAAACCACCACGTAAGGTGCGTTTGGTGTGGGTTCAGCCGACGCAGGGTGCGTTGGGTTTTCATAACTAGAGTGCGTTTGGTTCTGCCACTTGCACCACGGGTGCGTTTGGTTTTGTTATACACGCACCAAGGGTGCGTTGAGTTTATGATATAGCATGGGCATAGGGTGCGTACGGTATTGTCACAGCAACAGAGGGTGCGTTGGGTTGTTGTCTCACAACCACAGGGTCCGTTTGGCTTGTGACAGAAATCCCACCAAGGGCGTGTTTGGTTTGGGATCGGGGTGCACGAATAAGGGTGCGGTTGTTTGTGTAACATAGATTAGGGTGCGTTTGGGTTGGCTGCTCCACAGCCAAGGGTGCGTTTGGGTGTGATAGGAGACGAATTAGGGGCGTGTGATTTATGTATAAACCGAAGAAGGTGCGTTTGGATTAGTAGTTAACAGCCGTAGGGTGCGTTTGTTCGGGTTGGCTGCGGGGACAGCCGGGGTGCGTCGAGGGTGTGGGTTTGTTTGGTTTTGTATAATATCAATAGGGTGCGTTTGGACTGTCACAGCCGCGGGTGCGGTTGGTTTGGTTGTTCGCCGATAGGGGCGTTTGGCTTAACAGCAGCCATGCACATGAGTGCGTTTGGCTGCTGTACATACCATTAGGGTGCGTTTGGTGTTGCTCGACAGTTAAAGGGCGTGTTTGGTTTAGCGAGTCAACGAGGAAACGACGAGGGTTTGTTTGGTTTATATATCAAAACGACAAATAAAAATAACTTAAGGTTTAATAAATATTAAAACTGGATAAATATTCTTTAGTGGTTTTTAATCGGTTAAATAAATATAATCCTTAATAATTGGTTTAATTTAAATATAATGGTGTATATATATATTATATCTAAACACGCGGGCATTTGAAATATTGAAACGCGATTGATTTCAATATATATTCATTAACTGAAAACGTTTAGTTTTGCGAAAATGGAAAACGATTTACAAACGGAAAAGTCATGACGAAAATTTATATAATTTTCTATATTCACGATTTACTAAAACTTTATTAATTTAGAGAAACGATAAAAGGAATTAAGATATGTTTTAAGATATATTAAATGGTATTATACAATAACCTGGACAACGAGCGAAAACTATACTTTTACAATAAGGCGAGTGTTTTAGACACGACCTGTTAAAGAAATGAAACATAATTTATAAAATGTTAAATTATATTTTATAATGGTTATAAACGGTTACCAACTTCGGTTGTTTAAGTTATAATGGTAAGATACGTGTCAACTTTTATTCAAAGTCTTTTGTTAATTAAATTGGAGTCAAGCTAATTGGTTTAATTTAACAACCTCGCATCTTATTGATATACGACCTACAAGGTATTATTTACCTATCATAAATCTTTGGATTGATTCGTTTGTGAAAAATTTAAGGTAGAGATTAAATAAAGGTTATTTTCATAAGAAAGTATATAACGAATATAAAATTACACGCGTTGCGTAAATTTTCAAATTTATTTATTTAACAACCACCAAACCATTACAATCTGGAAATCTGAAATCTTTATCACGTGTCACGTTACGTGCACATTCATCGGAAAACCCACTGTACATCATCATAGGCTAGTGGGATTTAGCCGTTAAGAAGATAAAACCCGCTAACTTCTTGGTTCGAGGAGACCGTTTCTGTTTTCCGTTTCAGCTTCCGTTCGTGTTGTCATATTAATATGCGCATCCCGCCAATCGTTTCTTCATCACCGATGTAGTTTATACCCTCTTTCACTTGTATTACATTTACTTTACAAATCTTCGGGGGATAAACATGCACAATACAACTTGTTTACAAATATTCGTTTAACAATAATCTTTTACATACTATTCTACATACTTGGTTTACAACATACTTGATTTTTGCAATCATTACAAACACAATTACATGATTGATTTCAAATACGGTTTACATACGTATTTTGCATAGCTTCGCATGGGAAACATATTTGACTTTATTGGTCACAAATCCTACATTTACATATTGAAATGATTTTCGGATTACGATTTGTAGTGGCCCTGCGGGGCCAACCAAGTCACTGCATGCCAGGTGTTTGCATGATGGAACCCCACGATGGGAACACAATATTTGTATCACTGACTGCTCGAATCGGGCACATACAACAAGTCTACGTCACAGTGTCATGAACTGTAAATCACTTGGAGGGTGAGCGCGAATGTTATGAAGTAGATTTATTTGGGATTGATAATCCCCGTTCGAGTGAATAGCTATCACTTAGCAAACGAACGTTATAGCATGTTGTTCTGCGCATGCAATGAACAAGATCTATTCTCGGATTGACAATCCCCGTTCGGGTAATTAGCTACCACCAGGTAAACGAACGTTATAACATGTCGGATCATTGTTGGGGACTACAGGGCCCCCCGACACATATATAAACTTATGGAACATTTTGGTGACATTACATCTGTCAAGCATTACTTATAAACAACTTAGGGATAAGATTGGAACTATTTTGGTAACATAAAATGAGGTCGTAGCATATTTATAAACATTTTTTACATGGTACTACTGACGAGATGACACAGTGGATAAATATATATGTTGAAAACCTACTTTCATATTTAAACAATCTTGAACCCACCAAAACTTTAAAATGTTGACACTTTTAAGCATGTTTTTCTCAGGTGACTTAATGCTTGGATTATTGATTGCATTGGAGTCTTTAACATCAAGTTTTTTCCATGTGATGCAATTATGAAACTATTATTTTGATTTCAAAAATCAACGAGATTGTATTACAAACGACACATTTAGAGTCGTTCTCTTGTATCTTGTGCAATTGTACTATGAAGTAACGCCCCCCGCTGACTATTTCCCCGCTGCGACCCCTTTTTAGGGGTGTTTTACAGATTGGTATCAGAGCCAAGGTTATAGAGAACTAGGTTGCATATTTTATCCTAGACTATAACCATTTTCACAAACATTGCATCACAACAAACATTTTCAAAGTGCATACACACTACTTGCTTATGTGCTTACATTACGTGCTGCATTAAGTACTTACATGACATACATATATATATTATATATGCTTACATCTTTTGCGTATATCGAGTACGCATTATTTATATAAGAGTAATTTATATAAATACCAGTACTTCTTTAAGACATTGTATGAGTTGTCACAATGGTCTCAATTAAACCTCAGACATTGTGAGTTAATACATGGTCTCATCTTACTTCTGAACATTGTAGAGATGCACTACGGTATCTCACTTCGTTCTCAACATTGTAATTAAACAATGGTCCTCTAAGGATATTTTTACTCCATAGCGTTATACATATGGTATTACAACGAAGACCGTCAAAATTTGTTTACATGGAACTTTATGTGATTGAATCCTAAGTATTACAAGTCTTGTATGGGCGGGACTTGTAATAAGAAGATTGATATGATAAATAGCTAATGTTCACAAACCCGTCACAGTTCTGTATACATGGGAAAAAGAATGAATCTAGTAATTACAACATCTTATATGTGCGAGGACTTGTAATAGAAGATGTTAAGATAATAGCTAATGCTGGTTCGTCATAAGAGACCTTTACTTATTTACACTAACCCGAGTCCTCATTAACTGTCTGAACCCTATGTGATTCCCCGATCGTTCTACTCTCCGTCTCCCGAAGATACATTTTAAAATACTCGTAACCATACTCATTTAGAGCATTGCAATCTGGTATGTCATCACCACCTTGAAATTTTGCGTTGTACGCGTAATGCAACAAAATTATTAAGTAGGATGATTTATAAATAATCTATTTGAAAAAAGGATTGCTACAGCCATCCCTCATCAAAAATAAATAAATTATAAATCACCGAACCATAAAGTTTATTCATTTTCTCACTTACATAAATTTTGGACGCTTCTTTAATGTAAATAAGAAATTATAAATAGTGGGCCTTAATGGTATACCGATCCTGACATCGTGATGAACCAGAAATCGAAAAACATCAGAATTCGTTAAAAGTCTAGAGACACCATCGTGTCTTGCCACACAAGCAAAAATATTAAGAGCCTCCACTTGGAGCTACCATATCCATTCTTAAGTTATACTTATGGCCATTTCATGTCTTGCAATCCGAACTTGTCTGTGGCGCAACAACAGAGTGCAATATCCCGCCACCTATATGTTATATATGACATTATGGTCGCTACTGTTTTGGACCTCGGAGCGGTCCCAGACGATACAACTTATCATCCAAAAGGTAAATACAACTCCCCCTTAAACGAGATAAACACATAGCGACGCAACAAAATAGTTGGACTATTCATTTCGGCCACTAGAAGGAGACTTTAGGTCGCGATACATCCTAGTACTGCCAAGTAAGTTGGGTACTTACATCCATAAGCCCACGTTGAAGTGAATCATCGAACTTACAAATAGTAAGAAAACGAGACTCCTCCCTCGGACATTTAGAAAACTTGTACAAACATACTCACGCGACTACACCTTCTTCTTGAGGTTTTCACTATAATGAAACTTTCCAATAACAATGATATATTTTTGAAGATACCCATTTTGATGGTTTGAATATCCTGGACAAACCTAGCAAAATTTTTTTTGGTATATTGAGAATTGTCGAAACATCAAAATTTTGCTGAATAAAGTTATCAGCGTTTTGTTTAAAACTAGTTTATCCAAATCTTAGATCTTTTCCTAATCACACAAACAGTTAACATAAATTAAATCTCAGGACGAGATTTCTTTAAGGGGTAGGTACTGTAACATCCGGAAATTTTCGAAATTTTAAATAACTATTTTAAACTTTGACTTTTCAGGTCCGATCTTACTTTTTTACTTATGACCTTTTTTTTCGGTCACAAAGAAACGATGACCGCGTAACAGGTAAAAATTTTCGGAACATATTTTGAAATAAAGGAATCAATTAATTATTACATCTCTCAAGGAAGTTGGTTTTAAACTTATTTGATTGGAAAACGAAAAAGGCTATATATTAAATTCTTAGTTGAGTTAACAAAAACGAACCACAAAACACGCTTCACGACTCAGAGATCAGACCTAAAGCCAATTTGATGTAAAACGATATTTCAGACAACATTTCAGTTTTTACCCGAGACTGAGACAACAAGCAGAAGAGGGTATAAAAAAACAGCCCCCGTAGTTTTGAAAACTGCACAACAACGGGTACGCGACAGCACAACAATAATTAAATTTTATTTTTAATTATCACTATTCATTTAATAAAAATATTAAATAAAACTATTTAATATTTTACTTATCTAAGCGTTATTGATAACGCGAATATCCGAGTTAAAATTTCTTTTTATTTTCGACCAAGTCACAAAATAGATAATAAACGTTTTGAATAAATTTTATAAAACGTTTACAAAAAATTAGTCGAGTGAATACTCAATCTTATTCAGAAAAAATGATTTAGAAAACAATGGCGCGAGTTTCAGCGACTCGAATCATCCGATAGGTCGCTCAAATGAGTCCCGAACCGAAAATTATAAAAACTACGTTAAATATTTACAATTTAAACCCTACACTATTAGTAACTTGCCACTTGGCTTAAATCTTTTAATATATATATTAACTTTATATAATCTTTCATTTCATTTTTTTCATCTCTTACACACACACACACACACTCAATATACTCTCCCTCTTTCTTCTCTATTACTTCCGGCGACCTTCCCACCGCCACCGACCACCATCGCCGCCGGAACAGTTTCCGGCGAGTTTTCCCGATCAAGACCAAAGATGCTCCACTCCTTCCGATCTATCCGATCCCCTAACCTACTCGCTATCACGCGCCATCACCACCCTCACCATCTCCATCACCAACCATAGCGGCAGCCACTATAAGGGTGCGTTTGGTGTGTTCTTAGGATCGATAAGGGTACTGGGGTTTTAATACACCACGAGGTGCGTTCGGTTTCAAGCAACCAATCAGGGTTTGCGTGTGGTTTTTCGGGTCACATCATACAAAGGGTGCGTTGGGTCTCATAGTACCTATGCGCCACGAAGGGTGTTTGTTTTGGTGATCCATACCATGCGGTAAGGGTGCGTGTTGGCTGTTATAAACAAGCAATGAGGTGCGTAGGGTCATAGGTAACACCCCCAAATGGGTGTGTTTGGTTTATGGTTATGAATAAAAACGCATGGGTGGTGCGTCTGTTCTAGTTGTAACTGCCAATACGTGAGCGATGTGAGGCTGAAGTGGTAGCTTAGGGTGCGTTTTGGGGTTTATATCAACTGCCGATCAGGATGCGTTTGGTTTGCGCAGGAACAAACCAAGGGGGAAACTGTTTGGCTGTTACACCGCGGGGTGCGTATTGGTTTTCTGCACATTGCACCACAGGTGGGCGTATGGTAGGCTGGACATAGCAACGGTGCTTTGGTTTGGGTTATTCACCACAAATGGTGCAGGCTTGGGTAAGTTCAGACCATAGGTGTGTAGTGGGTTTTGATAAAACAAACATAGGGAGCGTTTGGCTTAACAGATTTGCCATAAGGGAGCGTTTGGGTTGGCAGAAACCCATAAGGGCGTGTTTGGTTTAAGAGAGACACGAAGGACGTGTTTGGTTTAGCAAAACAACGAGGAAACAACGAGGGTTCGTTTGGTTTATATATATCAAAACAACAAATGAACACAACATAAGGTTGTAATAACTATTAAAACTGGATAATATTAATTTGGTGGTTTTAATCGTTTAAAAAATAAAATCCTTTAATAATTGGTTTTTAATTTAAATATAAGGTGTATATATATATTATATCTGAACACGCGGGCATTTGAAAATATTAAACGCGATTGATTTCAATATGTATTCATTAACTGAAAACGTTTAGTTTTGCGAAAATGGAAAACGATTTACAAACGGAATAGTCATGACGAAAATTTATATAATATCTATATTCACGATTTCTAAAACATTTATTAATTTAGGAGAAACTATAAAAGAATTAAGATATGTTTTAAGATATATTAAAAGGGTATATACAATAAACCTGGACACGGCGAAAACATAATACATTTAACAGATAAGCGAAGTGTTTTATAGGACCGATTCTGTTAACGAAATGAACAAATTTATAAAATATTAAACATATTTTATAATGGTCACAACGGTTACCAACGCCGGAGTTTAAGTTTATAAAGTAAATACGTGTCAACTTTTTATTAAAGTCTTTTGTTAATTAAATTGAGTCTAACATTTGGTTTTAATTTAACAATCGCATTTATTATATAAGACCTAAAATGTATTATATACTTTTCATAAATCTGTTGATTGATCGTTTTGTGATATAATTTATGGTAAGAATTTATAAAGGATTATTTTCAGAAGAAGTATATAACGAATATATTGTTATCACGCATTGCGAATATTTTCATTTATTAATTTTAACCAACACACAAACCATACAATCTTGAAAATCTAATCTGTTAATCAACGGTCACGTTGACGTGCTCATCTCATCGGAAAAACCAAGTAACATCATGCATAGGCTAGTGGATTTAGCCGTTAAGATAAAACCGCAACTTCTTTGTCGAGAGCCGTTTACTGTTTCCGTTTCAGCTTCCGATCGTGTTGTGCATATTGATATGCGCATTTCCCGCCAAACGTTCTCATCATCGCTGTGAGAGTTTATAGCCCCTCTTTCCTTGTTTTTACTTTACCCTTTACAAAATCTCCGGGGTAGAATACCATGCTCAAGACAACTTGTTTACATATTCGTTTACAATATCTTTTACATACTATTCTATACATACTTAATTTTACATACTTGATTTTGGCAATTCTTACAACAACACATTTACATGATTGGATTTCAAATCGGATTTACATTACTTTATTTTGCATACTCGCTATGGGGATCATTATTTGACTTTATTTGGTCACAAATGCATACATTACATTTAAATGATTTCGGATTCGATTTGTATGGCCCTGCGGGGCCTACAATCCTACATGCCCGGTGTTTGCATGATGGAACACCCACGATGGGAACACATTAGTTGTATCACTGCTCGAATCGGCACATACAAACAAGTCTATACGTCACAGAGAGCGTCATGAACTTTAAATCACTTGGAGGGTGAGGCGCGAAATGTTATGAAATAGTTTATTTGGGATTGATAATCCCCGTCGAGCGATTAGCTATCACTTACAACGAACTTTATAAGCATGTATGTTCAGCGCTATGCTATGAAATAGATATATTCGGGATATGACAATTCCCGTTCGGAAAGTGATTAAGCAACCAACCAAGGTAAACGAACGTTATAACATGTCGGATCATTGTTGGGGACTACAGGGCCCCCCGACACATACATACTTGGAACATTTTGGTGACATTACATCTGTCATGCATTACTTATAAACATCTTTGGGATAAGATTGGTACTTTTGGTAACATAAAATGGGTCGTGCATATTTTATAAACATTTTTCATGGTACTGTGATGACACAGTGGATAAATATATTTGTTGAAACTTACATTCATATTTAAACAAATCTATGAACTCACCAACTTTAATGTTGACACTTTTAAGCATGTTTTTCTCAGGTGAATTAGATGCTTGGATTATTTGATGTGCATGGGAGTCTTTACATTCAAGTTTTTCATGGTGATGCAATTATGGGACAACTATTATTTTGATTTCAGAAAATCAACGAGATTGTTTTACAAACGACACATTTAGAGGTCGTTCTCTTGTATCTTGTGCTATTGTATTATGAAGTAACGCCCCCTGACATATTTCCGCTGCGACACATTTTTGGGGGTGTTACAGATTGGTATCAGAGCCAAGGTTATAGAGAACTAGGTTGCATATTTTACCCTAGACTATAACCGTTTTCACAAACATTGCATCACAACAAACATTTTCAAAGTGCATACACACTACTTGCTTATGTGCTTACATTACGTGCTGCATTAAGTACTTACATACAAACATAATATATTAAAATGCTTTACATCTTTTGCGTATATCGTACATTATTTATATAAGAGTTATTTATATAAATACAAGAACGCCTTCTTAAGACATTGTGAGTTGCACAATGGTCTCAATTATACCTCAGACATTGCGAGTTATACAATGGTCTCATCTTACTTCTTAGACATTGTGAGTTCACAACGGTCTCACTTCGTTCTCAGACATGGTAAGTTAAACAATGTCTCTAAGGATATCTTTTACTCACATAGCGATATACTATATGGTATACATGAAGACCGTCAAAATTTTGTTTACAAGGAATTATGTATGAAAATATAAGTCATACAAGTCTGTAAGGGCGGGACTTGTAATATGAGATGAGTAATATAATTGAGCTATTTAACAAAGCCCGTCACAGTTTTTCTGTTTACATGGTGATATGTATGAATTTAAGTATTACAAGTCTTGTATGGGCGAGACTTGTAATAGGAAGATTGATATGATAATTGCTATGCTGGTTCGTTCATAAAGACCTTTACCTTATTTACTCTAACCGAGTACTCATTAACTGTCTTGAACTCTATGTGATTTCCCCGATCGTTCTACTCTCCGTCTCCGAAATAAATTTTAAATACTCGTTCCAAACTCATTAGAGCATGGCATCGTTATGTCAATTCCACCACCTTGGAAAATTTGTGTGTAACGCGTATTGCATCAAAAAATTATTAAGTAGTGATGAATTATAATAATATCATTTGAAAAGGATTACCGACGCCTCTTCGTTTAAATAAATATATATAAATCACCGAACCATAAGTTTATCATTTCTCACTTACAAAAATTTGACGCTTCTTTATGTAAATAAGAAATTATAAATGAGTGGGCTTAATGGTATCCGATATGACACGTGTATGAACCAGAAATCGATAATCATCAGAATTCGTTAAAAGGGGTCTAGAGACACAATCGTGTCTTGCCACTCAGCAAAAATCTTAAGGCCTCACTTGGAGCTACCTTATCTCATTCTTAAGTTATTACTTTTGCCATTGCAAGTCCTTGCAATCACGAACTTTCGATGTGGACTAACAGACTGAGTGCAAAATCCCGTCACCAGTTGTTATAGTCAATTGACATTATGGTCGCTACTGTTTGGTCCTAGGAGCGGTCCCTCGAATGATACAACTTTATCCATAGGTAATACAACTCCCTGAAACGATATATAACACCTATCGACGAACCGATAGTTGACATTCATTTCGGGCCACTAGTAGGAAGACTTAGGTCGCGATACATCCTAGTACTGCCAAGTAAGTTGGGTACTTACATCCATAAGTCACTTTGATGTGAATCATCGAACCTTACAGATAGTAGAAACGAGACTCCGTCCTCGGACATTTAGAAACATTACATAACATACTCACAGCGACTTACACCTTCTTCTTGAGTTTTCACTATAATGAAAACTTCCCTAAACACTGATAATATATTTTTTTTTTTTTTTTTTTTTTTTTTTTTTTTTTTTTTTTGAGATACCCATTCTTGAATGGATTGAATATTCCTTGACAACCCTACCAATTTTTTTTTGGTAGATTGAGAAGTGTCGAAACGCAAAATTTTGCTGAATAAAGTTATCAGCGTTTTGTTTAAAATTAGTTTATCAAATCTTAGATCTTTTCCTAATCACACAAACAATTAACATAAATTAAATCTCGGGACGAGATTTCTTTAAGGGGTAGGTACTGTAACATCCGGAAATTTTCGAAATTTTAAATGACTATTAAAACTTTGACATTTTCAGTCCGATCTTACTTTGGTGACTTATGACCTTTTTTACGGCACATAGAAACGATGACTGCGTAACTGGTGAAAATTTTTTCGGAACATAATTTAAATAATGAATCAAATTTATATTACATCTCTCAAGGGAAGTTGTTTTTTAACTATTTTGATTTGAAAACGAAAAAAGGATATTATATTTAATTCTTAGTTGATGTATCAAAAACTAACCACCTAAATCACGTTTTCACGACTCAGACCCTAAAGCAATTTGATGTAAAACGATATTTTCAGACACACGAACTTACCAGATACAAACAACTTTTTCAGTTTTGAAACCCGGGGGCAGAGACTTGAAAACAAGCAGAAGAGGGTTAAAACAGCCCCGCGAAGTTTTGAAAACTGCACACAACGCGTACCGACCTAAAATAATTAAATTTATTTTTAATTATCACTATTCATTTAATAAAAATATTAAATAAAACTATTTAATATTTTACAATATTCTATAGCGTTATTGATAAACGCGAATTAACTCGAGTTAAAATTTCATTTTAATTTTCGACCAAGTCACAAAAATAGATAATAAACGTTTAATAAAATTTTATAAAACGTTTACAAAAAATTAGTCGAGTGAATACTCATTTTTATCAGAAAAATGATTTAGAAAACAATGGCGCGAGTTTCGCGACTCGAATCATCCGATAGGTCGCTCAAATGAGTCCCGAACCGAAAATTATAAAAACTACGTTAAATATTTACAATTTAAACCCTACACTATTAGTAACTTGCCACTTGGCTTAAATCTTTTAATATATATATTAACTTTATATAATCTTTCATTTCATTTTTTTTCATGCTCTTACACACACACACACACTCAATATACTCCCCTCTTTCTTCTCTATTACTTCCGCGACCTCCCAAAACCGCCACCGACCACCAACGGCGCCGAACAGTATTATCCGGCGAGTTTTTCCCGATCAAGCCAAAGAGATGCTCCACCCTTCCGATCTATCCGATCCCCTAACCTACTCGCTATCACGCGCCATCACCACCCTCACCATCTCCATCACCAACCATAGCGGCAGCCACTATAAGGGTGCGTTTGGTGTGTTCTCAGTCGTAGGGTACGTGTGGGTTTTAATACACCACGAGGGTGGTTTCGGGTACAAGCCACCACTGGGTGCGTTGGGTTTTTCGGGTCACTCACAAGGGTGCGTTGGGTTTCATAACCTACCGCCACGAAGGGTGTTTGTTTTGGTGTCAATCCTGCGTAATGTGGCGTTTATGGCTGTTAATTAACAGCATGAGGGTGCGTTGGGATCAGTAGGTTAACAGCCCAAAATGGGTTGTTTGGTTTTATAGTTATGATAAAAACGCATGGGGTGCGTCTGTTCTAGTTGTAACAGCCATTAGTGGGTGCTTTGTGGGCTTTGTGGAGCCTTAGGGTGCTTTGGTTTATATCAACGCCATCAGGGATGCGGTGGTTTGCGCAGCGAACACCAAGGGGAGAAAGTTAGGCTGTTACACCGCAGGGGAAGTTGGTCTGCACAACTGCACCACAGGTGCTGTTTGGGTGGCTGAGAAATAGCCAACGTGTGGGCGTTTGGTTTGGGTTGTTATTCACCACAAAGGGTGCGGTTGGGTATACAGTTCAAGCCATAGGTGTGTTTGGTTTTGATAAAACAAACATAGGGAGCGTTTGGCTTAACAGATTTGCCATAAGGGAGCGTTTGGGTTGGCAGAAACCCATAAGGGCGTGTTTGGTTTAAGAGAGACAAACGAAGGACTTTGTTGGTTTTAGCAAAACAACGAGAAACAACGAGGGTTCGTATTGGTTTATATATAACAAAACAACAAATGAAAACAACATAAGGTTTTAAATAATAAAACTGGATAAATATTATTTGGTGGTTTTTAATCGGTTAAATAAATATAAACCTTAATAATTGGTTTAATTAAATATAATGGTTATAAAATATTATATCCTGAACACGCGAGCATTTGAAATATTAAACGCGATTGATTTCAATATGTAGTCAATAACTGAAAACGTTTTAGTTTTTGGCGAAAATGGAAACGATTTACAAACGAATAGTCATGACGAAAATTATATAATTTTCTATATTCACATTTTACTAAAACTTTATTAATTTAGAGAAATGAATAAAAGAAATTAAGATATGTTTTAAGATATATTAAATTGTATTATACAATAACCATGGACAACGAGCGAAAAACGAAAACTTTTACAATAAGGCGAAGTGTTTTAGACACGACCATGATAACGAAATGAAACATAATTTATAAAAAAATTAAAACTTATATTTTTATAATGGTCCACACACGGTTACCAACGCGTTGTTTAAGTTATAATAGTAAGATACGTGTCAACTTTTATTCAAAGTCTTTTGTTAATTAAATTGGAGTCAAACTAATTTGGTTTAATACTCGCATTTATTATATAAGACCTACAAGGTATTATATACTTTTCATAAATCTTGAGTTATTCTTTTGGTTGTATATCTTGTTATATAATTCAAGGTATGAATTATATACTTGGTCTTTTCTCATTATGTAATAAATACGGAATATATTACACACTTTGCATTTACTTTTGATTTATTTATTTAACCAACCACCAAACCATTACAACATCAAATCTAAATAATTTTGTCAACGTGTCGCGTTGATGTAATCATCCATCGGGAAAACCCAGATACATTACTCTAGGCTAGTGAGACTTAGCCGTTAAGACTAGTTGCAACTTCTTGGTCGAGCCGTTCAGTTTCCGTTTCGTCTTGTACTCAATGTGTACATTCCCGCCAATCGTTCTTCAACATCGATGTGAGTTTATAGCCCCTCTTTCACTTGTTTTACATTTACTTTACAAATCTCGGGGGAGAATACATGCTCAATATAACTTGTTTACATATTTGTTCACAATATCTTTTACATACTATTCTACACACTTGGTTCACATACTTGATTTTGCAATTCATTACAAACACATTTACATGATTGATTTCAAATCGGTTTACATACTTATTTGCATAGCTCGCTATGGGATACATTATTTGACTTTATTTTTGGTCACAAATGCATACTTTACATTTGAAATGATTTTCGGATTACGATTTGTTTGGCGCCTGCGGGGCCAACAAGCATTACATGCCCGGGTGTTCTTGGAGGGAACACCCATGATGGGAACACATTATTTGTATCACTGCCCGAATCGGGTACATACAACAAGTCTACGTCACAGTGTCATGAACTGTAAATCACTTGGAGGGTGAGCGCGAATGTTATGAAATAGATCTATTCGGGTGTGGATCCCTGTTCGGGTGATTAAGCTATCGCAGGTAACGAACATTATAGCGTGATGTCCACGCGAATGATATAAAATAGATCTATTCGGGATTGACAACCCCCGTTCGGGTGACTAGCTATCACTGGGAACGAACGTTATAACATGTCGGATCAGGATCACGTGGGGACTACAGGGCCCCCCGACAAATACATACTTGGAACATTTTGGTGACATTAAATTATCATGCATATTTATAAAAATCTTTGGGATAAGATTGGTACTTTTGGTAACAAAAAAAGGTCGTGCAATATTTTATAATATTTTACATGTAACTGTGATGACACAGAGGATTAAATATATTTGTTGAAATTTACATTCTTATTTAAACTAATCTAGAACTTACAACTTTAAATGTGACACTTAAGCATGTTTTTCTCATGGAATTAGATGCTTGGATTATATGATGTGCATTGAGTCTTTACATTCAATTTTTCCATGGTGAGTGCCATTATGGACAGACTATTATTTTTGATTTCAGAAAATTAACGAGATTGTTTTACAAACGACACATTTAGAGGTCGTTCTCTTGTATCTTGTGCTATTGTATTATGAAGTAACGCCCCCTGACATATTTCTGCTGCGACACATTTTTGGGGGTGTTACACACAGCATCTTCTTTTTCCCGTTTTTAGTAGTTAGTAGTTTAAGTAAAAAATTTCATTTTCATGTAATTTTCTCTTGTAATTTTCATTTTCAAAGTTTTGTATTCAGTTTTAAATCAATAAAATCATAGTTTACTTGTTCACAATCTGTTTTTAACCTATAAGCTTTCTATATATCTCAAATCTTGTGTTCAACTGGTTCACAGCTTACTCTTATAAGACTTCATCTCACTCTCTAATTCTCTAAGCTTAGATTGAGCTCAAGTTAATCATTAATCTACTTAAACAATCAAAATCAGCTTAATACCTATGCTTAATAAGGATTTTGGTTGCTTGGATGTAAGAAATACCCCTGATGATCTTATTGGACTATGCATCTTATCTTTGTGATAAGCTAGAGCCTTATTGACCAGCTCTTTGAGCAAATTAAGCCTTTTGTTTAAGCTAAAGAGCCATTTGTAAGTTTATTCACATTTATGTCTTTTCTGTCCTAACTTCCTTAGTTTTGAATCTAGCTTAATCCAGCTTATTTACTTGCTTATTTGTGCTTATTTGTGCTTATAATTGCTTATTATGTCTTATTAGTTAAGTTTGATTATCTGTTTTTAGCCTTAATAGTCTAATCATGTTTCTTTCTTCCATATTGTATCATAAATTTAAATTAAAAATCCTAAAAATAATAGCATAACTAGTACTTAATGGTCTGGCTTATTTGATTGTTGGTATAGAGCTCATAGGTTAGTTAATAGTTGTTTGTTTATCTGGAAATTAAGTCTTGTTCAGTAGATCTCTATTTCATAAGCCAATAAATATTGATAAAAATAAGGGGGTGTTTGGCACTAGCAGTACCTAACTACAAAGTTATACAGCTAGTGGCCATTTGTCTTTAATTTTGGTTTTAATCTTTCATTTAAATCTGTTTATGCTAGATTTATAAGCTAGGTTAGAGTTAATTGAGTTTTCATAAGTTAGATTAATAAAAGTCCAAGTCTGTTAAGCCTCATTTGCATAACCTAGTTTTAATTGATTCTAGTAATTGACATGACTCTATTTGCTCTTAGTTGTGTGTTTCATGAGTGTTAGAAGTAGTGCTTTAAGTCTGCATCAAAGGTTTTAAGGTTTTGTTCATATAAGTGCAAACTGCATCAGCAGTTTTAAATGACAAATAACCTTTTTCAACATCAAATATCAGAGGGTAAGAATAAATTTTAGGTTTTGATTTTTAGCATATAAGCAGATTTAGGGTCATAGATCATCTGTTTAAAGTTAGTTTTTATTAAAAAGCTCTTTTGATTATCTGTTTTTAAGCTCAAAGTTGGCCATTAGGGCTGTTTGGTTGCCCATTTAGTAGAAGTGCTTAACTTTGATTTTCAGCTTATGGCTTGTGATTTGTGCTAAATTCTAGCTTAAAATAGCTCTATAGGTTAGTCTTAAGTTAGTGTATGCTTATTTAGTCATTATTACTAGCTTACCTTAGATTTTAGCTTATTAAGTTTAGTCAAAAGCTTAAAAATATAGTTAAGTCTAATCTGTCAAGTTTTAAGCTGTTTTTCAGCTTATTTAGTGCTTTTCAATAATAGTTGTTTTTATTAAAGTAGCTTATTCTAAGCTTATCTACAACTTTGCTTTTTAAACTTTTCAAAAAAAAGGGAAGATGGAAGTTGGGGGTGAGCAAGGCTCGAACCCCCGACCTCAACATCCTCACCTTTTATAACACCTCACAACACACAACCCTTCCAACTTGCCCAGGGAGTCTTTTCATTTTGTATTGCAAAATCAATTCCTTATATGCACTTTAACTCTTTAGGTATAATAAGTTGTTTTGGCTTATTTCATAGCTTATTCGATAAGCTGTGTTCCCGAGTTTATTTTTCCTAGATTCTTCTTAGTTCAAGCTACTTTCTATAAAAAAAATTAGAATTTTTATAATTAGTTTAGTATTTTTAAACATTTATTTTTATTAAAAACTTTAAAAATTCATAAAAAATAGAAAAATAATCAAAAATATATAATTCTTTTTTAGAAAATTTTCTTTTATCATATAGTTTCTAGGAAAATAAGTTTTGCTTCCGTAGGGTTAAAATTGCAAAATTTCAATATTTAAAGAACGGGATTCTTCCGTTCAACGTTGTTTCGTGTTTTTAAGCTCAATTCAACTCCGTTTTTATTCTAGTTTTCTTTAAACTTACTTTTTAGTCAATTAGAGTCTATTAAAAGAGAAAAAATTCATTTTAGGTTTAATTTTGGAAATTTAGGGTTTTTAATCACCGTTTAGAGTTCTCGTTTTGTGTTTTTAGTTAAAGTTTAAATTCCCGTTATTAAAGATAGGTTTAATTGTCCTTTAATTTGCTCACTTTTAGGATTTAAAAACAAATCA
The DNA here is from genome assembly GCA_026074375.1 of Tanacetum coccineum. NCBI lineage: Eukaryota > Viridiplantae > Streptophyta > Magnoliopsida > Asterales > Asteraceae > Tanacetum > Tanacetum coccineum. Next base: position 22,299 of record BQNB010000023.1, on the reverse strand, counting down.
TCTTCAAACAATTCAAATCATTGACAAATAACAAAAAGTGGTCTCCAATCTCATAAATCTTCGAGGAATCGACCCGGTAATCTCTTACCGGTAAATATACGTTATTATTATATTAATTATGAGAATTTTCCTTCCATTCTTCTTTGTCCTAGAGTAGTTGGTAATATATCTTACCCTTTTTTTGGAAAAGTTTAAAAAGCAAGTGTAGATAAGCTTAAATAAGCTACTTAATAAAAACAACTATATTGAAAAGCACTAAATAACTGAAAAACATCTTAAAACTGACAGATTAGACTGTACTATATTTTTAAGCTTTGACTAACCTTAATAAACTAACATCTAATGTAATCTAGTAATAATGACTAAATAAGCATACACTAACTTAAGAATAACCTATAAAGCTATTTTAAGCTAGAATTTAGCATAAATCACAAGCCATAAGCTGAAAATCAAAGTTAAGTACTTCTACTAAATGGGCAACCAAACAGCCCTAAGGGACACTTTGAGCTTAAAAAAACAGATAATCAAAAGAGCTTTTTAATAAAAACTAACTTTAAACAGATGATCTATGACCCTAAAAATTATGCTTATAGCTAAAAATCATAACCTAAAATTTGATTCTTTACCCTCTTATAATTGATAGTTGAAAAAGGATATTTGTCATTTAAAAACTGCAGATGCAGTTTGCAGCAGAAAAACTGAACAAAAACCTTAAAACCTTTGATGCAGACTTAAAGCACTACTTCTAACTTATGAAAACTCAATTAACTCTAACCTAGCTTATAAATCTAGCATAAACAGATTTAAATGAAAGATTAAAACCAAAATCTAAAGACCAAATGGCCACATAGCCTGTACTAACTTTAGGTAGTACTAGCTATGCCAAACACCTTCCCCTTTATGTTTAATCAAAAATCATTAAGAAGCATATAAATTAGAGATCTAGTGAACAATACTTAATTACCAGATACAAACAACTATTACAACCTTATAGAGCCTTATACCAACAATCACATAAAGCCAAATCATTAAGGCAACTAAGTTATGCTAATATTTTTGGATTTTTATTGATTTATGAGACAATATGAAGAAAACTATGATCTAGACTATTAAAGCTAAAAACAGATAATCAAACTTAACTAATAAGACATAATAAGCAATTAAAGCCACAAATAATCAATAAATAAGCAATTAAGTAGATTCAAACTATGAAATTAAGGACAGAAAAGATAAATGAGAACTTACAAATGCCTTAGCTAAACAAAGGCTTAATTTGCTCAAAGAGGTGTCAATAAGCTCTAGCTTATCACAAGGATAAGCTTTAGCTTATCACAAGGATAAGCTAGTAAAGTCTAATAAGCTCTTCCAAAGTAAGCTTATCATCCAAGCAACCAAAATATTTATTAAGCATATGTATTAAGCTGATTTTGATTGTTTAAGTAGATTAATGATTAACTTAAGCTCAATCTAAGCTTAGAGACTTAGAGAGCTGAGATGAGCTTATAAGAGTAGCTTGTGAAACAGTTGAACAAAAGCATTTGAGATATATAAAAGCTTATAGGTAAAAACAGATTGTGAACAAGTAAACTATGATTTTATTGATTTAAAACTGAATACAAAACTTTGAAAATGAAAATTACAAGAGCAAATTACATGAAAATGAAAATTTTTACTTAAACTACTAACTACTAAAAACAGGAAAAATAAGATGATGTGTGTGTGAGGCTTGCTCTCTATTTATAGCCTTGGAGTGAAGCTTCTAGGAGTCTAGCCCGCTCCTCATCCATTTGATCACGACCCTTCATTAATTTCCAATCATTGGATTCCCATTCATCACCGTTGGATTAAATGATGAGCACACGGATTGCCAACGTGGCATTCCGTGTGTCAGACCTTTTGTGCTTCTTTTGGCTAGGATTTAGTGTAAAAAACCTTGTCCTTGTGTGTTTCTTTCATATATCCGCGTGTCCCTTCTTGTGGTGTCTTGGCCAATGAGAGGCTTTTGTGACATCTAACTCTGCCACACAAAAGGCATCGTTGCTTGGTACTTGAATTGATGAGCTATGTCCTTAATTAGAATTAACCCTTTGATTAGAGGTGGGTTAATTCACGAAGACGACGATGAAAAGTAAAAAGCTATTACCTCGTTTTTTAACTTTAAACGTTTAGATTTGGGTGTTTTGACTCGGGGGATTGGGTCGTTGACCTGGGTTTTTTTATAAAAAGAAATAGGATTGGGCCGGGTGAGGTTTGGGCTATTGTTATAAGGGTTAAGTTATAAAGGGATAACGACCGTTATTCTCTTATATTATAAAGAGATAACGTGCTAGGGCTTTAGGGACTTTTGGTGAAATTAGGATTAACATTTAGGGCATTTTGGGTATTTTGAGGATTTTGTCTTCTATGTTTTATGTTGGAACAACGAGTTACCTTTATTGACCATTGATAGCCATCTTCTGGCTCTTTTGCACTCTTTTTCGATCACAGACCGTGTTTGTCCAAGTCTTTGAACCGTTTCATGTGATTTTTGCAAGCATTCGAAACCTACACAATCAACAAAGACAAAAACAAGCAATATACAAGCATTTTAGCACACAATTTTATCTTTTTAGGGACATTTATGATATAGAAAGGATATGTGAATTCTCACATATCACTTGCCCTCAAGCAATCGAAGCGAGAAAATAAATCATTTATCGTGACGTGGAGAAAATTTGGATTTTATAATAAAAAGAAAAAAAAAAAAGAAGAGGAAAAAAAAGAGCTTGCATATATTCTTGTAACTTTTCAGGCATAAACCTATAACATAGCACCTCACATAGGGATAGTGTTTGATTTTTAATTCACTCATGCCACTCAGATAGGGTTTATATATTTGTGAAGAACACTCAATTTGGCAACAAACAAATCTAGAGCACTACCATAGCTTGTACTTACACATAAACCTGACCAAAGGGCGGAACTTGATATTTGGAGCAGATACAAACTTCACGTGCCAAAACATAAGCCTTTATTTTTCTGAACTACTATAACACATATGCATATATTATTTTATATAATTTTTTTCACATATGGGCTTGGCAAAGAACTTCTTTATTTATCTTAGGAATTTCAGCAACTTTAGCACCAAAAGGGAGTGCATGCAAGAACAGGGACTTGCGGAATTCATTTCATGTGATTAGGCTCTGGTCTAGTAAATGATGATTAAGCACAAGTTCTAAAGCTTCTAAATTTCTGGCTCGCTCAAATATAATGATCAACCAATACCAATGTTCCAGAAAAGGCGACAAAGACCATATGTACACATCCGTAACGATGAAATAGACACATACGACTGCAATAAAACCTTAACTCAAACAAGCTAAAGGAATCTATTATCTTGGGTACCAAAGATGGATACCATATTCTATAGGCTAAGAATGCTCACAGTTTAGTGGAGTAGGCTGTGCTAGCTATAATGTCAATCCGGTTGGATTTGATTACGTACATAGCATTTTTTTAATTTTTTTGAAAATAATTTAAAAAGTTGGAAGAAATGTTCATAAATTTTAACTTTGACAGGGCAAACAATGAGGATATATTAATTTTTCCTATTTTTGGTCCCCTCTCACACTTAAGTTTGAACATGCCCTCAATGTGATAACTGATAATAGAGATAAAATAGGAAAAATTAAGGGAAAACGGTACTTCCCGGGGCATAATGAAATGTATAGTTGAGTTATTCTTGATCATACTTCATAATTTTCCATATCTTTAAGCTAAAGTACCTGTATAAAAGTAAACAAAAGCATACAAAAAGAAAAATATTTTGTTTTTTTAGAAAATAAATAAAAGATATTAGTAGAAGAATGGAGGAGGGACTCCTCCACACTTAAGTGAAGCACGGGTTGCCTCCCGAGAAGCGCTTAATTTTTAAGAGAGTCTTTAGCTAGACTCGTACTTCGAGAGTCATTCTTTGGGTTAAAAGGAGTTAAACTGCTTCCTTGGGTCATTATCTTCTTGCATGATATAGTTATTAAGAAGTCAAGGCATTGACTATGGATTGTCTTTTTCCATCTTTTCCATAAAGTTCAACATATCCGGATGGATATTGATGTCTCACTACATAAGGTCCTAACCATTGAGATTTGAGTTTTGGTTGTTTAAATTTGTACTTTGAGTGAAATAGCAAAACTTTGTTTCCTTGTTTGAATTCTTTTCTCATTCTTAATTTTCTGTCGTGCCAGACTTTAGTTCTTGCTTTGTATAGACGAGAGTTTTCATAACTTGAATATTTAAGTTCGTCTAACTCATGGTAAACTGAAACATTAATTTTCTCACCAGCATCGATAGATTTTGGGTTACAATTCTTCATAGCCAAGTATGCTCGGTGATCAATTACGAAATGGCAAGTGACAGTTTTTCCATATATAAGTTTGATGGAGTTGTACCAGGTAGGTGTTTGTAGCAGTGCGAAAAGCCCACAGAGCGTCATCAAGTTTCTTGACCAAATAGCAGATTGGCTTTAATAGTTTTTTCACGAATTCTTTTAATAGGCTTTGTTCGTGATTTCAACTTGACCACTGTTTTAGATGAAATGATGTGGAAACGGTGGTTAACTCTATATCTTTTCATGGTTTATTTTTTCCATTATTTTGGTTGCAGAAGTTAGAACTTGGCATTCCCGAAGCGCAGAATAGTTTCTTTAAAAAAGTAATAACACATACGGGCATCTTGGTTGGTAAAGCTGAGCTTTTGTCCCATTAGATAACGTACTCAACAGCACAAAATGTAATTACAAAATATATGAGGTTTAGGAATGGTCCCATAAAGTCTATACCCCATATGTCGAAAATTTCACATACTTGAATGTTGTTTAAGGGCATTTCATATCGTTTTGATATATTTCTTGTCTTTTGACATGCTTCGCAAAGGCGAACTAGAGTATGAGCTTCTTTGATGATTGTTGGCCAGTAGAAACCTGAATCCAGGACTTTTTTAGTAGTTATGTTGGGTCTATAATGTCCACCGGTTGGTCTGTGGTGACATTGATCTAAAATGGTTCGGGTTTCTGGTCTAGATATACAGCGTCTGATCATACCTTCAGAACATACTTTGAAAAGGTAAGGTTCCTCCCAAAAGTAGTGTTTGAGGTCAGAGAAGAATTTATTCTTTTGCTGATATGTCATTCCTTTTGGTATAATATTACCAACCAGGTAGTTTGCAAAGTCTACGAACCAAGGTTCATCTTTGGTATTAATTTCCATAAGAGTTTCTCCAAGAAAGTTGTCATCGACTTCACAGTCATCACTTGAATCATCGTTTTCAATTCGGGATAAGTGGTCAGCAGCAACATTTTCCATTCCCTTTTTATCCTTGATTTCTATGTCAAATTCTTGCAGGAGTAGAATCCATCGAATAAGGCGTGGTTTAGCATCTTGTTCTTGAATAAGTTCCTTAGAGCTGAATGATCGGTGTGAACAATAGTTTTTGAGAGAATAAAATAGGATCAGAATTTTTCGAATGCAAAAAACTATCCATCCATCAAGCCTATTTTCGGTTACGGTTATTTTTTGCTGAGCGGATAAAGGGTTTGCTTGCAAAGTAATCGGGTGAAAAAATTACCATCTTTTTGACCCAAGACGGCCCTACAAAAGCAAATCACTTGCATCCACACATAATTCAAAACGGAAGATTCCAGTTTAGGCTTACGATCACAGGAGAACATTGATTTTTGTCTTTCAATAATTCGAATGCTTTTTGACATTCATCATCGAATTCAAATAGAGCATCTTTTTCAAGCAGTTTAGTTAGAGGTCGAGCAATTTTTGAGAAATCTTTAATGAAACGTCAGTAAAAACGACATGTCAGAGAAAACTTCTAATTCCTTTAATATTAGTATGGGTGGAAGTTTTGAGATTACGTTAATTTTTGCTTTGTCGACTTCAAGTCCGGCGCTAGACATCTTGTGTCCGAGCACAATTCCTTCTTTGACCATGAAGTGACATTTTTCCCAATTAAGGACATGATGAGCATCTTTACAACGTTGGAGCATTTTATCAAGGTTGTTTAGACAGGTGTCGAAAGAGTTTCCGAAGACAGAAAAATCGTCCATTAACACTTTGACTGATTTTTAGATCATATCGTGAAAGATTGCCAACATACACCTTTGGAATGTGGCAGGAACATTACATAGACCGAAAGGCATTCGCCTATAAGCGTATGTGCCGAAAGGACATGTGAATGTTGTTTTCTCTTGATCATTAGGATCAATAGAAATTTGAAAATATCTAGAAAAACCATCGAGGAAATAGAAATATTTATTTCCTGCTAGTCTTTCTAGCATTTGATCCATAAACGGTAAGGGAAAATGATCTTTTACGGTTGCTTCGTTGAGTTTACGATAATCGTTGCATACTCGCCAACCCGTAACGGTTCTTGTTGGAACAAGTTCATCATTTTTGTTTGTGACAACTGTAATACCACCTTTCTTTGGTACACAGTGAATAGGACTAACCCAAGAACTATCGGCAATTGGATAAATAATACCAGTATCCAATAGTTTTACGATTTCTTTCTTAACAACTTCCTGCATGTTTGGATTTAACCTTATTTGTTTTTGGATAACGGGTTTCTTATCATCAAAAAGTTGTATCTTGTGTTTGCAGAATGATAGGCAAATACTAGGAATGTCAGTAGTTTTCCAAGCAAAGGCTTGCTTGTGCTTTTTAAGGATGGATACGCGTTTGTTTTTCTTTTCTTTCGTAAGCTGAGATGATATGATAACAGGAAAAAAGAGGGTTCTCTTGCCAGGAATAATATTCCAGAATTACAAGAAGGGGTTTAAGTTCAATATTTGTAGGAGGTTCTTCAAGGGATGTCTTGATTTTATAGTCTGTGTTGATGGTGATTTTTTCAAATGGTGGATATTCGGTGTCGGATTCAGAGTCGAAGTTTTCATCAGTAGTCATTACTATGAATTCATCGAATTCAGCAAAGATTTCTTCTTCGAGAAGGGTTCCTTTGATGGAATGAAGGATTTTACTACCTTCGTCTAGAAGAGCATCGAAACCTTCCTCTAAGATTTCATCAATAACATCTATACTGAAACAGGTATCATCGTTCGAATAAGAGTGTTTCATTGCAGAGTCGATATTGAAGATCATTCGTTTAGTTCCAACTCCAAGATTGAGTTGTTTATGTTTAATTCGAATAATTACATCAACAGTGTGAAGAAATGGTCGTCCCAAAATGAGGGGAACTTTACTATCTTCTTCCATTTCGAGAATAACAAAATCAGTAGGAAAGGTGAATTTACCAACTTTAACGAACATATTTTCAGCTATTCCAACATGGTATTGGAATGATCTATCGGCTAATCTTACGCTCATTTGGGTAGGTTTAAGAGTTTCAAGAGATAGTTTTGCATATAATGAATATGGCATGAGGTTGATGCTAGCACCAAGATTGGCTAAGGCATTGCAAGAGAAGGTTTTGTTAAAATTACATGGAATAAGAAAACTTCTAGGATCTCCAAGTTTAGGTGGAAACCTTATTCGAATCATTGCTGAACTTTCATCGCTTAAGAAAGCGGCAGAGATTTGTTTGATTTTGTATTTGTTGCTTATGAGTTCCTTGAGAAACTTTCCATAGTTAGGCAGTCCGGCTAAGACGTCGATAAGAGGTACATTCATTCGGACGGCGCGAATCATGTCAACAAATTTACCGTATTGGGCTTCCATATTCCTCTTTCCTAATAGTGAGATACGGATTTTTATGGTTTTATGGTTTAGGGATAACAGGAGTTTTTTTAACAGGTTTTGGAATTTGAGTCTTTGGTTGAGGTGAGGTTCTTCATCGTCCCATCAGCGCTATCAAAATTTATAGAAGTTTCAGAATCGTTGTGTTTATCATTTTGGGTTAACTTATGGGTTAAAGGATTTACCACTTTTTTTGTGATACGGCATTTACAAGCTCATATGCGATGTTGTGGTTGATGGCTTTGGAGTTTATGCCCTTTTGGTTGAATTGAGTGTTACTTGGGAAGAGATCCAGAAGGTCTACAATTGCTTGCAGGCGAGTACTGTCGAACTTACCTCAAATTCCTGATTGAACTGATGATTTTGGCTAACGTTTTGAGTTGGTTTGAGATCTGATATTCATCTAAATACTATCAAAACAAAAACCCTCAGAAATATATAAATAAATAATATATATAATAATATATATATATATATATATATATATATATATATAATATATTTATATTATATATAATAATAATAATACAAATACGTATACGTAAGCTAAGTATAATACAAATTATTCTTAGGAAAGAATAATAACTAATCAACACGGGTATCATTCTCCTCGGAGAGAGGTGAATGGAAATTCACGAGAATGTCGGGAATCGAGCTTGAATGTCATAAAAAGTTTTGAATTTTGGATTCTAATTCTAATAACGCAAATGGAAAGTAAATAAAATCATGAAAATCTAAAAAGCCACAATTAAAACATTAAGCATTAAAACGATAACGGGAATTTTAAAAAAGCGCAAAAAGACCTAAATTAACAATTCTAACCTAAATGTAAATTTCAAATCTAAAAGTCCTAAATGTATAAAAATAATTTTGGAAAAAGAAATTATATTTTTTAGACTTTTATTTTATTTTTTATGAACTAAAAACTAATTTAATCTAAAAATATTAGTAAAAATATTAAACTAATTTATAAAAATCTAAAAAATTTAAGAAAGATGCTTTTAACTATTTAAAACTTAAGAAAAATAAAACATGAAAATAAGCTAAACCGAATAAGCTGTTAAAAAGCAAATAAGTTAAAAAGCTAAAACTGAAAAACTTACATAAGTAATTAAGGGTGCAAAGGTTTAATAGAAAAGTCCCAATGGCATAGTAGTGGAGGCATTGGTGTGTGAAGGAGAGGTCACAGGTTCGACCCCTGTGACCTTTCTTTTTATGAAACATTTTTTTAATATTTCTATTTGAAAAAAAACCAACATATAAGTAAAAATAAGCTGTTTTAATAAAAGGACTTGTTACTAAGACTTAATAGATAAACCGGAAATGAGCTAAAGAAAAAGTAATAGATTTGGCCTTTAAGATTTTGAAGAAATAAGCTAAAATTATGTGGACATTTTGACTAAAAAAACAACTATAAAACTAAATAAGCTGAAACGGTCTTAGACCCTAACCTAATAAGCATAAAGGAAAACAAATAAGCAAAACAAATAAGTTGTGAGAGCAATAAAAAAACATATTGACAGCAGACATAGAAAAGTCTAAAAGGACTTTATACAAAATTTTAAGCTAGATATTTAAACAAATAAGCACTTCAGAAAAAGCTACTAACCAAAAACAGATGAACCTCTATACCTAAAAGACTTAAATAAGCTGGACTTAAACAAATTAGAACAAGAAATAAGCTAGAAAAAGAATTTGAGAAAGACAGATATACTACTAGCATGTTTAGCTTTTTAGCTTTTATTTGGAATTAAAGACAGATTTGCAGCTTAATTTAAAGGCTCAATAAGCAAATTCTAGAGCTAAAACCTAAAAACAGATTGAACTTTTAATGTGCTAAGATTAATCCAACCAAATTAATCCTAAATTAAGCTGCATAAACAGTCCCTCAAATCCTTAAAATCTCATGACAATTTTTGGCAATAATATCTTAAAGGCTAAAACGAACCTAAACGAATCACTTTGGCACATAGAAGCCAAATTGAGCATTAAAAAAACACTTGAAATGCAAATAAAAGGACTTAGCCTAATATTGTAGTTTTAGGAAATTATTAAAATGGCATCTTTAAGAAACTTATTAAAACAGACTTCAAAGTTAAGAAAACTACAATTAAACTTACTAAAACTAAACTTAAGGCTTAATTTGAGCTTAATCAAGCTATCCTAATAACCAAAAGTAGCACAAGCAGTTTTAAATTCTGTTGCCAAACACCCCCTTATTTTCATAAATACCAAAAACATATTATAAAAACTTGTAAAACATGAAAACAAATTTAGCATAAGGTTTTTGAAAGACATTTAAGCAATAAAATCATAAAGTAAAGCACTTAACAATAAGTTGGAACAAAATGCATATTTTTGGATTTTTGAGACCTGAATATTTTCAAACAAAGTAATACTTAAAACAATAGATTGAAAAGCTAAACAAAATCAATATAAGCACATTAAAACGATAAGCAAAATTTAAAGCAAAATAAGCACATTTAAGCAGTTAAATAAGCAAATGCATAAAATAAGCTAAAAATGTGAAATAGAAGTCTAACCTTTGTCCTTTGCTCAAAACAAGGACTAAATGCTCTTAGAGCTAATCAACTAGCTCCATCTTATCAAAGATAAGCTGGTAAAAAACCATAAGCCCTTCCCTTTTTGGCTTATCATCCATAAAGCTTATCATGACCCTTTTTTAGATTATGTAAGTGATTTGAGAGGTAAAGCTCAGTTAAGCTTTTACAAAGCTTAACTGAGTGAGGTAAAAGCTAAATAGGGTAATAAAAGCTTATTCAAGCTTATCTCAATACATTCAAATAAAATTTGCATAAAAGTTAAACACGAATTTTAAAGGAAACTTGGATTTTATTAATCAGAGAAGTTTACAATGCTTTTTAAAAGGAAATTACATGAATTAAAATTACAATAAGCTAAATTACACTACTAAAAGCTTAATTAAACTACTCCTACACTACATACTTCTCTGTGTGATTCTCCTTTCCTATTTATAGTGAAAGTGAACCTTCTATCCCATAGACGCATCCCCCCGCTTCAATCAATCTTGTCCCTTGAGCTTTATATCATCTCTTTCACCCTTGGATCTCTTTAATTACGTCAAATCCACCAATAGTAATGCCTTAGGATTCGCCACATCGTGGATCAAAATAAGGAGTCCAGAGTGTCATGACTCTCTCTAAAGCATACGAGCGTGTGAGGGAGTAAGGATTTACCCTGGGTGAAATGATGGAGGGAAAAGTGGAGAAGATGTACAGTACACTATTTTGACATACACATTATGATCGCGTGTTTTGACCTTAATAGTTTATATAGATATTGACCAGGTAGGAGTTTGTGCTTTGTTAATATTTATTTGGGCCAGGATCAGATGATTTATTTTATAAGGTTAGGATTTATAAGTATATATTCTTAATGGGCTGACCCGCCCAATAAAATGGGTACGGGTTGGCCCATAAAAGATAAATACGCCTTTGGCTTCGTTTTCTCGCGCTTTTTCCATTACCTTGCTCGGTTTTGTCCATTTTGTCATTGTTTTTGTCCTTTTCTGAATATCCGATATCTGCACAAGTAACACTAAGCAAAACAGCACATATAATGGCATTTTATAAAGTCCGTTAGTGGTCAATTAGGTCGGTTATTAGGTAAAAGTAATGTGAAAAAAGCAAATACCAAAATCCCCCATACTAAACTTATGTCGTGTCCTCACGCAATGTCATAAACACACTTAGAAAACCAAAAATTTCAACCCCCTTAGACTAATTACCTAGAAAAGTAGCTAAGTGTTCTTCTAAGGAGATTAAAAAATCACTAGTTTTGAAAAGCCCTCCCGTTTTTAAATAAATAAAACCATTTAATATCATTATACATACAAAACCATTAAGGGATCATGGAACAAGAACACGTAAAGGATAAATTCATCTCCATGATTTTTCATTCACAACGTCCGCCCCAAACCAAGCTTAAAAATGAAATCATTGTTAAATACAAGTTAATGATGCTAACACTACATAAAAAGCTCATTGTGTATGCATAGCTACTTTCGCTCCCTTATTTACCTAAATCGACTAAAGATAATTATTATTATTATTTGTAACAAATAAATTATTGTCTTATTCTTATAAAGAAACCCGGTTTAGACCATAATTAGTTTGAAATCCTTTCCTAAAGAGACGATATGGTGAGAATAAGGTCCACATTAAGGTTCTAATTTCGCAAGATTTGGGGTTATCCTTTTAATTCCATCCGAAACACTTCAACTAACAGTCCAAGACATAGGCTTTATTAGATAACACCCTATAGTCAAATTTGCTTTTATACTATTATTAATAAACAACTATTTATTAAACCTCGTCCATTAAACAAAACAACCACATTCGTATGCGAGCCGACCATGTCTAGGAGTCTATTTCGACTGGTAATTTCCTCGACCTTTTAGAAGGCTGCAACATCGGTTGTGAGCCGGCAAGATGCAGCAAACTTTTATCAGTCTTGGATTATTATTACTATGTGCCTTATTTAAGAACTGTCACATCGTTGTAGAGTCCGGCAAGAGGCATAAACATTTATCAGCCCACGAGTTTTTATTAAATATTATTACCTTCAACTCCATTAAATGACTACCACATAAAATCGGATGTGAGCCAGCAAGAGATATGGTCTTATTTCGCTTTGTTTAATACATTCATAAACCATCTTTGAATCAAGAATCAAAACAAACAATTAATCAAAAACAAAAACCTTTTTTTTTCGAAATCAATAGAAAAAAAAATACAAAACCAAATCAATACATCAATCTTGTAGGCTCTTGATACCAGTTGTAGGATCCCTAGATCATTCCATGGATTTTTGATTGAAAGAAACAAAAAGTTGCTACAAACCCTTAATATGAAAAATGAAATGGAGAAGCTAACCTAATTTTGACTAAACTAGGTGTATTTATACTAATAAGGATTTGCCTTTGAGGGCTTTCTTTTTGGGCTTTTTACATCTTGGCCCGTATACATAATAAACATTAATTAACATTGACTTTCGAGCTAGACTTTTGTCTTGTATCTTCGAGTGACCGAAGCTTCTTTGTTCAGGACCATTTATGTGATCCTAACAATCTCCCCCTAGATGAGGTCATGAGAAGCTCACTCGTGCTTGTCTCTTTAGCTCATTGTTGATAGGGTACTTCACTTGTTGTGCTTCGGTAATTCAATCTTTAACACCTTGATCATGATCTTCAGAACTTGATGTGATGACTTGATCTTGATCTTTGACTTGTTTAAGCTTTACTTCTTTGAATTACTTTGTGATCTCCTTTCACTTAGACTTTGCCATACGCTGATCTTTAGTCTCACATGCTCATATCTGTTGGAATCTTTGAAAGCTTTGATGATGTCTCTTCTTCCAATCATTGTAACTTTTAGAATTTGAAGAAGACATTGATTCTCAGAGATTGTGCGGAAGCCTTGTATGAAAACTTTCTTGATTACTTCAGATACTGTGGTATGGATATGAGCATGTGTCTTGCATCGGAAACTTTGAGTCGTCATTCGCCATGATATAACAATTTAGTCACCAACAAAAACATTTTGTTATGTAAAATCCACTTAATGTGTTCTAGTAAAACATTTTGTGAACACACAAAGGTTTTATATTTTTGAAGGGACCGAGTATAGACGATACTCAATCTGGTCGGTTACAATAACCTCTGATTCTGTGAGGATCAATGACTACAGTATGAATACTGCACCTGTGATCAGATAGATTCATTAAAAGAACCTTCTTGCCAGGTTTTCTTGCACGTGACAAGCTAGTTCCTCTAATACCTAAGTATCAGATTCCCTAACATACTATAAGTATTTCTACTAATAGAATGGTAAAGAGTGAGTCAGTACAGTTACTATATGCTGACTATACCGTATAATTCTTTTTTTTCAGCGTTTTACTTCTTAATACAATTAAGAATTGTAGAAGGCCTGTGGCAAAAATGATTTGAAAAACATTCGATGTGCTTATAAAATTTGTTTGGGGCACAAACGAAAGTTTAAATCAGAATGCTTCTGATGATGTTTTGAAATATATCTTGAAAGA